>OY293410.1:14142764-14315264 GCA_958502065.1 Chrysolina americana
GAATATTTTCTCATTTTAATGGTGGTAAGGGACTATCAGGGTTATTAGGTATTATTATTATTGAATTAGTTCACCAGATCGAAATAAATTCGTGAGGTATATACAGAAAAATACTTGTAGAATTGAATTCGTTATTCCGTATTTACACAAAGTGTTCATTGGCAGTCATATTTGGTGTTTTTATCAGAAAAGGTCAGAATTCAACGGTTTTGTAAATATAATTTGTGCCTAATTTCCTCTTCACGTTATTCTAGAAGGCTAATAAATCGAAAAAAAGACGTAACAACCTCCTTTTGGACTAGCATCTTCAACATTACATTTTATTACAGAGTAATAAAATTGTATGACTCAAATGATACATTCAAATAGTATTCTGAAGTGATGGAAACTCTTTCGAAAGTACACGTGCTCAGCACTAAAACAGTTACTTTGTTTGCCTCAATAAAGAAATAATTTAAATAAATTATACCTATTATTAATTTTAACATTATAATTTTTTGACAGGACAATTAATGATTGTATGTTAATTTGGATTACCTAACTTATGAATTCATTTGTGAAATATATTTGAATGAGCTATAAATTTACCAATAAGTCTCTTGAATGTTTTTTGTTGTTGTAAGTGATGTAGCTATAGCATCGAACAACATATTTTTTGCAGCAATAATAATTACTATACTCGGATTATTATTTGTTACGACGCCGTATCTAGGCGACTCCTCTTTTTCTCTCCAGGTCTCCATATTAACTGAAGGAAGTATAGACTGGACTCATCGGGGCGATATCAATAAAACCAATGGTGAACCAATAGTTTGCTGAAGTTCATTGATTATCCACACGGTGCTTTGGAGAATTGTGAAAAATTGTGTGAGATACCGATGTTGGCACGAAAGAGTAAGACACAGTTTTTGGCAATGGACCTAATTTGTTGAAAAGTAATCTTAAAGTCTAATTTTGTGAATGGTTTTCCACTTTGGTTCAGAACAACCTCTACATGTCCAGTACAAATTTACTGCATCATATTTCTATTAACTGCTGTTATATCTATATTTGCCGTTTCACTGAAATTAGTCATCCATTCCCAATGATATGTGAGATCCAGTGTCGATAACCCAGTTCAAACTTTCAAACTGGCGATTTTCTTTGTACCTTGGTGTCGTGTCTTCTGAATTTCCGTTTAATCTTTGGGCAGTCAGGTTTCTTATTTCCTTTTTCTCCACAGCAAGAGCATTTCACTTTATTTTTCGTTAAAATAATCACTTCCTGATTTTCATTCTACGAAGTTTGTTTAGCAGCTTGTTGGTATAAATAGCCATGTATTCGGCTTCTGTCAAACTAAGAGCAACGGTACGTTATATCCTTGTCTGCCAACTAACTGCTGTATGGTTTTCTTTATTTTGGGATATTTTTGTACAGTCTGCTTTCCTCAAACCACTGAATACAAGATTGCTAGCAATTTTTTGAAATTTTCACAACTTTGACGAGACCTTCTTTCAACATTCTCGGTTTTTTCATTAATACTTCGTTATGAATCGTGATTTGGAATTGTATTGAACACTCACACTAGCTCTTTCAATCTTACTGTGAATTCAACAATTCTGTCGATGTAACAGTTGGATTCAGCATAGGTGTAACATCTAGGTTTATCGAATACGAAAACTAACCCGTTTTGATGAAACGGATGAAATGTTTGTTGCGAGATTTGGTACACATGTAACATCCGAGACTGTTTCTACATTGTATCACATTGCCATTGGCAACTGACACATCTATATTGCCCGTGTCACCAAATTTGGCCAGCTATTTATTTTTTCATTCAATAACCCAATTCGTACTGCCACTAGCCACGTAGTAGTTATTTGGCTAGTAGCACTTCTTTGTACCTTGTTTCCGTTTCTTCTTTGGCAATCAGGTTTCTTATGCCCTTCTTCTCCATAGCAAGAGCATTTCAGTTTCTTTTCGCGTACTATCATGGTTGAAGTTCTCTCAGGTCTCCCACTGTCAAACTGACATTAGGGCAAAAATGAGCAAGAAATGATATTTACTGAAGTAAACCGTTGATGACAAATTCATTTCTCTCTCAAAAATGAACTAGTGCCCTCAAAGACATGAACCAGAAAACAAAATGTTGAAAAAGAATGGTTTTTAACAAGATTTGGTATTTTGAAAGAATTTGACCACGAAATTATGCCACAGGATTTTTTAAATTAGGGTTCAACAACAAACTTTTAATTAGTATAATGACTAATAAGGTAGCTTTTAACGAAAGACTGAATGTGCAAGTTGAAATTTATAATTTTATATACAGTTTTATGAAAAATTTTCGAAAATGTTTACCAACTATTAACTTGTTGAGTTTTTTTGCATGTGAGTATATTTTTGCATCGTTTCAGTTTCGTTACTTTCATTTCAATTTGGATGTTTTCAATCATCTTTTGTCTAGAATGAAATATTGTAAATTTTGTTTTAGCACAATTGACGTATAGTTTATCTGTTGAGAACCAAAGTATAATTATTCTCACTGAATCATCACAATTTTGTTGGGTGGTTTCTACTGCATGTAATTTCGAGGTTTTATATGGGGATTTTGCTAAAAAAACTCAAATTCGGTTGAAATTAAGGTGACTCCCTTCAGAGTCGAAAATATTAGCAGTAAATCAGCTGTACTGGCTGTTGCTTTGATCTTTCACATTCTTCCAGAGTCCATTTCAAATCGATTAGCCACATTAGTATTATTAATGAGAAGAAGTGAAATGTTTTTCGAACTGATTTAATTTTTTGAAAGTGGATTTGAGTGAATTTCATTTTTGTGTCGAGTAAACCACGATCCATGATCTATTCTGCCTACCTGTTTTTGAAGAGTAGATCAGAATCTCTGCAGCTGACACAGCGAGAATTCCAAAAATCCAGTTGCCTGGGTACTACCAAACTGTCGCGAATGTGTCGGAATGGGGCCATTAATGTTGCGGCCAGTAAAAATTCGGAAATATTGTGGAATGTGGAAGATTAAACAATATGGTGCCAGTATAACAAGACATCAACAATTTTCAAGAAATAATTGACACATTTAGAGATCCCACCGTAAATTTCGCCTAAATGTTCTCTTATTAATTAGGATGCTGCTTCTTACACTATTAATTAATAAACTCGAATTTAACGATCGAAATCGGCCAGTTATGTAGGAAATTTACTGTCAATATTCTAGCTTTCGGAAGCCAGACGTAATGCGATCGTATTCTCTCCTGCAAGGCCGTAACCAAAGGAAGGTTTGAGGGATCACAAAAAGAAAACATTTTCTTCAAATTTACTACCAAAGAAGGGTAGCATCGTCTATCAATCTGAACTACTGAAATGAACTTTTGAGGACTACTTCATGAAAGTTTCTTCATCAACAGTCAAAATATAATATTGTTCATGTATTACATCCATTTTGAGATTCATTCGTTTTTTATTAGTTTCTGATTCATAAGTACACTGGAGTTTTATCCCAATACCAAATCGTTATTTTGTACACATCGACACGTGTTTCCATCACCGAATTACATTCTATTAATAAACCTCTATCTATTTCAAGAAGCTGTAAAGTAAGTTGGTAGGCACTGGTCAACTGTCATTATTCATAATTCCATGTATTCAGTTATTTGTATTTGAATCTGAATAAATTTACTTACTTACTACTTACCTACATATTTCTGAGAATATTATTTTCATTCCTAGAAACTAATAATGATGTTGGACTTTACTACTTTACTCACTACATAACCTTTTGGACTCGTCAAAGATCAGGGTTGAGAAAAAAGGGAAAATAAGGTAAGCTCGGGTAAGTGTGAATATGGGGCAAGTGTGAGTTTGCTCGCTATCTTCGCTAAACCGGGCGACAGCCCAATGCTGTCTATTGACGAATAGCCTACACTTATAATGAATCCATAACCATCATATAAAATACAAAAGAGATCTTGTGAAATCCAAATATTTTCCCCAATTTTCTAACCTACATTTTATCAACCCGAACGTCTGTAACAAGTTTATTTCAAGCTTTGAGTGTATTGTTAAAATCTAAGGTAAGAATCCATTTAATACACTTTTCTTCTGCATAAATTATATATTATATACGGAAATCTCAGAGAGCCAAACAATATACCTGGCCAGATGTGGAAGACATTGATACACTTTCTGAGGATGAAATAACAACTGAGTTTCCATCACCACTCGTCAGAAGATGGGATCAATGAAATTCTCATTTGATTTTCCAGAATTCTCCCTGTAAAGTTTTTCTTTTCAACAAATGTTCACTTTCACGATTATTTTTTGTTTTTTCCAATGGAGCATTTCAAATTCAATATTGAAAAGTTCCTAACTATGTTTTGAATAAAGATATCTCGAAACAAATAAATTGTGGTTAAAGTTCCTTTACTGCTTACTCACACCTGCCACAAAGAGAGATTTATCTTTAAATTTGGCCAGAATCACACTTGCCCCAAATTACCGGGGAAGTGTGACCTATGGAGATGTATATCTGAATATATAAATAAAATTCATAGAAAACGTTTTTCAACAGTTTTCTGTGGCGTATTACAAAGACTGATCTTCGAAGTAAATACCTGCAAAATTTCATTGTTAATATTAGTTCAGGTTCATCAGATGGACTAAATGCAATGCGAACTAATGAAAATCACGGTCACACTTACCCGAGCTTACTATATATGAAATTAAATGTAAAGACTGCGATGCAACATTTTATGGACATACATTAACATATTTGAAAAGAAGAAACAAAGAACATTCAGCATATGTAAAATACGGAAGAATCAGCAGATTTGCTGCATAAACAACATAGACCCCAGGTTACTAAGATTAGTCAAGAAAGTTAACAACAGGCAGTTAGATGCCTATCAAAGCCTAGTATAGTAATCAGTGAATGATACAAATATGAATAATAACCGGTGAACTGGTGCCACACTTCTTACTTCGCAGTTTGTCTATATGATCCACCAGTCATCTGATAGTACATATTATTTTTTTCTCATCAGGAATATACCAGTCAGGCCCTTTCTATGGAGCCCCGATACAACCGCAGGGCGCGCTGGTGTGTCATTTAGCTCAGAAACCGCTCCCCGTGTCCGTGGGATGAGTGATTACTGGGTCCAAGAGTCATGTGCCCTGAGTTGGCGGAGCGGACCAAGAATTACGGCCTTCTGCATTCATACGGCTAAGATTTCTGCCGCATTACGGCAAGCCGGTATGATTCCATCAAGGATCCCTTTTATTAGAACCATCATTTTAACAGAATGGTTTGGGTAAAGCCAGCTGAGTTCAAAAAGTATGTCTCGAAATTTAGTCCGTTTTCCCTACTCTTTTCGGACTATGTACGATTCGCCAGGAGATGAAAACTCATTTACGAAAATCGACCAACTTTGAAGGTCAAGGAGAACTACATCAGGCTTATTGGCTGAGGGTGGGGAATGAGTAGTTCCAATAGACTCAGCACTTCTCATTCTCCACAGACTCAATATCCCCCAGAGCATAAAGCAACACCGGTGTCTCGTCTGTACCGTACGAGTGTCGTAGATGGTAGTACAACAATGGTAGGGCCGCGTTATGCCTGTGAATATAGGGTGAAACCGCATGAGGTGGACAGGCTGGCAGCAAATGGATTATGTTCTCAGCTGCCCCACGACACGCTCCCTATACTGGTACCTCTATACCCATCACACGACTATGATAGACGAGGGTGTTGAAGATTCCATCCTGGCAGGTCATTATGAATCCCTCGGTTTCCGACTTTAGCCCACTTGATCTGAGAAATGCAAGAGTCAGGCGTCTAGATAAGCCAAGGTCTTCAATGTTCTTGAAGAAGACCCCATGCATTGGCTTATCTTTATGTAGCTGCAGAAGACTCTCACTCTCCGCAGCTTCAACGTGGGCTTTTTGCTGAACGGGTTCCAATTCGGTGACAGAGTTTGGGTTTGTCCGTTCAGTATCGAATACGAGACCGAGTTTATCGACTGCACGGATTACTGCTTCGAAGAGAAATGCTTCAATCCCTGCTTTTTCATGATCGCTTACTAAACAGAGAAGGGAATCTGAAGTCCTGATGACTTTACAGGCTCCATCCTGTACCATCCCATTACGAAGACACTCCAAGCTCAAAAGTCCACGCCCTCCCCGTTGTCAGGGGAAGTATAACCGTAGAGGAATCATTTTGCGAGTTTTCACGTCGTGTCGTCGAAGCTCTTCTTTATACAATTTCATTACTCCAAAGGGGTAAAGTAAAATCGGAACGGCAAGCATATTAGTTGCAGCAACTTTGTTCATTCCCGACATTTCTGATGACCAGATCTATCGGAGTTTAAGCTGATACTTGCCTCGGAGAGAGTTTTTACCAGTAGTTACCTCTTGGTTGTGGCGTTGTTTCACCCCCAGGTAGGTATACGTCTCTCCTGCATCCAGACGAGCTAAACGTCCTCTTCTTATTTCTCGCATCGTCCTCTTTTGAGATGAACCGTGGCACATTTGTCGATCCCAAATTCCATTCCGATGGCATGCGTGTACTCTTACACCTCCCTTAAGGACTGATGAAGATCCTTTTCTCCTGAGGTCATCCATGTGAAACAGAAGGGTGATCTTATGCTTCCGGTTGCTGGGGGTGTCGCAGTTGTATCGTCGGGATTTCCTTAGTGAAACGGGCAATAGCAATAATAGTAATACACAGAAGAAAAGATGACTAAGGGAGTCTCTCTGAAACATGTCCTTTCTAAAGGTAACCTGCTTTGTTTGGACTCTTACTGATTATTATTATTATCAAAAATTGCTTTTGAATGATGTGTTGGTTTGTGTTTTTTTTTTAATTCATAGAAATGTAGGGTTTTACTGTGGTGAGAGACTAGGTTTATGCGTTCTGCTTTTCTGATTGCATGTTTCTTTGTATTTTGCTACTATTCAATAGTTCCCTGTTGATAAAGCGCTTTTCAGCACTTCGCATATATTTTGAATAAAAATTAGTAAACGCTTATATTATTATATTATATGAATAGCGTTACTCTTAGGTCACTTTGTCTTGATAATATTCCGTGTTCATGATGACTGTGGCATTACCTTCATCATCTGGAAGTATTTTAATTTGATCATCTGAAATTAGGAATGAAAGCACTAGAAACCTCACTTTTGAATAATTTGCCGCTCAGAAGTAAAGAGGGAGTTGGGAGGTTTCTTAATAAGCTACAGGGGACCTTTCCAATTATACACTGATAGATCTAAGAATTTTTGACAAAATGTTTGAATGTCTACGCGAATGGCACTGTTATCTTGACATTCCAAGTTCTAGCGCTAGTGGCGCCCCAGGTTATGAAGTCATTAAGTCATCTTTCGCGGAAGTCGTGTGACAGATATTAAAGTCTGAATATTGATTGAATTTAATTACAAGAATTAATTACAATAATATTTAAATATTATAATGGTTGAGTTTGAGTTGAGAATAATAATGAATGAGATATTATACATTTGAAAATGAAAAAAAATTGTGACCAGCCACATTAAATATGTTCAACAATGTTGACTGGTACAGAAAGTATATCTTCGTGTTTATACAACAAAAATGTGTACTGAATTATATTCGTCTCCCAATTTCACTTGGAATCTTCTAACGTACACAATCTGTGAATAACCCTGTAAAATAGAAGATTTGAACTCAAATTCTTGAAGAAGTGTCTCAAATACTTGTATGCAATCTTGTTATCTTGATATTTTACGAAAATAAGAGACTAAAGCTATTTCTAACCCTTAGAAAAAAATCAAAAACCATTTGAGATCAGCGGAGGACAAACAAGACGTGCTAAGCTCTTCTGGGGTATACCACATCGAATGTTCTTGTGACAGCGCCCATTTCAGAATCACAAAAATCCTGTTAAAACAGAGAATCGAAGAGTTTAAACAAGGCTTCTTATCGATTAAAACATATCTATGCAAAAATCCATGATCCGCGAAAAATACTCGAATCGAAGGACTTCAACCTTACCTCACCTCAACCTTACAGATACTCATTGAGAAAACAAATGTTAAATGTCAAGCAATCATCGAGAATAATACCATGAATGCTTCAAAAATTACGAATAATTCTGAAAAAAATGTGTTTTTTCAAAAAATTTTAAGAATTCAGAAAGATTCATATTATTTATATTAATGTTGGTACTGCTATTATTGTTAGCATCAGTCACTTCAGTTGAATTGTCACATTGCGCGATGAATCACAGCGATAATCCATATAAATGGGTGATGGATTACTGCTGAAATTCAGCGATAATTCCAAACCTCTTATGGACATTTTAACACATGAGTGAAATTTTTATTTAATTATCGATTGCCGCTAAAAAATTTAACAATTAAACAATTTAATTTATTGGAATAAATCAATTTTACATTATCATTACATACTGAATTATATAATACTTCGTCATTGACCTCATAGAATGTACCCAAAGGCAAGCTTGTGCGGGTAGAGGACGGCTATTATTATAATTTGCAGTGGCGCTCCGGGGCGACTTGCTGATTTGTGGTGGCGTATTCGCTTTTCAGCAGTAGGAAAATCCGGAAAACCTACAAGCACCACCCCATGTACATGTTACTAGATTTTCAGTTTTTCTGTAACATTTCGTGAACGAGTGGCCATTTCTTCATTTCATTGAGCGATAAATGATCCAGGAACGGTCCTGCATTTTTATACACCACGAACATTCAGACACTTTTCTGATGAATTAATTTTTTCACTGTATCGTATCTCATATAACAAAATGTATGAATGACTGAGTTCTACACATCAAAATAAATTATTAGAATAGAACACTTGCTTACCATTGCTACTCGACCTTCAATGACATCTGAGATAAGTCTCCTATTGCTGGTAACAAAAGACCAATAAAAGGTTTAATCCAGCTTGGCGACCCTCGAACAAAATCCTGAAACAATGTGAGGAGATTATTTTTTCTCTTTCATTTGTATGTTTGTTTACCATAATCTCTTTATGAAATAATACCCTAAGCACGGGCTTGGGAGATTATTTTCATCCGTAGCATAGAGTCCTAGCTTATTATATCGTAAATGGTCACTGTTACTTTGTGTCAAGGACAGTTGGAAGAGGGATTTGTCAAAATATTGTTGTTTACAGATCGCCGAATTGATAATAAGTTTCATTGAAAATGCGCGATTGTGCCAAATAATCTTAGTCCAATCATATTGGTGTTTTTTGCTAAAAGAACGTGGGTTTGTGCGATTACCTCTGACAAGGTAGCCAATTCGAAAATCGGATTCAGTGACCAAAAATACGTATAAAATCGTTCTGTAAAAAAATATACGATTTTTTTTTCTGGAAACAGCAATTTCGGATTTCGTATGCTTAGAGTATATGCCAAGTTCTTAGAAAGATCTTCAATAATTGTTCCGCCTAAAATCATGATGAATACAATAATCGTAATTTTCTTTTATTCACTGAAGGAGTCATAGGTTGAATAATCCAATATCGGAGGACTCATACCGGGTGTAGTACCAGAACTGCTGAACTGTGTTTGTCCATTTAACATTAAGTCAACTTTCGCTACTATTTTCTATTCAAAATTTGACCTCATCTCTGAAAATAAAATTCAAAACTGCATCGACGCATTCTCAGCTACCAGTGTCGTGCTTGCGTTTGAGAAAAATAAGGAACCGATAATTTTTTTGACGTCTTATCGCTATTTTATGGTAGACCTTGTATCTGAGCATACTCAAATCGTAAATTTTGAGTAAATAGGGGTAATTTCAAGTAAATCTGATGATTTCAATGATTTTTAGGGGTATACCCCTTGGAGTTTTGTTGAAATGTTCTGTATCTGTAGTTGGGAGATGTTATTTCCCGCCAAAATATTTCAATTAGTTTTATATTCATAGTCGTAAAACTAAATATTTTTTGTATATATCCAGCGAATTTGAAATCGATTCAGAGTCAAACAGGACATTTTGGTAGGCTTTTTGAAAAACCTCTGCAATTTCGAGTTTAACCTATTTTCGAAAATTTTATGTTTAATTTTTAGAAAAATCGCACCGCCCTCTTACGTATCTTGACGAGATAATTTCGAATTATTCATTAAAAATTAGGTTTGACCAAGAATAATTAACGAAATAACTACAACTTTTGTGATTTTGACGAAATGACTGCTCTTTTTTGCTTATTCCTTCATCCAATTCATTTTTGATGACATATTCGAAATCAGCTCGACAAAATACGTTTGAAAGGCGTTTGCGATTTTCCAAAAAAATAAAAATTTTCGAAAATTCGATGGTTCGAAATATTGTTTGAGGTTATATCGGTATTTTATATAGTACACCTTATATCTGAGCATATCCAAATCGTAAATTTTCGGAATCAGCATTAAATTTTGGGTATTTAGGTGTTATTTCAAGTCAATCTGATAATTTTGTATTTTAGAGATTTCTAGTGGTATACCCCTCGGATTTTTTCAAATTATTATTTTTTCTCGCTGACCAACTTGAAATTCACAGAGTGCTCTTCCCACTGAAAGAAGTGAAAAACTAAGTAAAATATGGTTAAAATTTCAGGCACAAGTTACAGAAATGCGTTGAATAATGTCTCAATAAATAAGGTAAAGAACTAAAAATGACAGACTTCGTGTAGAGTTTGAGTAGATTCACAGAAATTGACTACCCTAATTCATTTTCGGTGAGTGTGGTCATGGTTCACTGTATATAATCAGGGTTTTACTTCTGAGGCAGATAAACTAATCTCCAATAGAACTTCTATATGAAGGGTTTGTTAGAAAAAACTATTCATGGAATCCACCATTGGAACACAATACATTATTTCGGCGAATTATCAACTTGCCCTTGCAATTTTTAGTTTCAGATTTGCTTGTGATCTTACCCATACATGAAAAATTAGTTTCAGTGTTCTTGAGCATCATTTACTTTTTATTAATCCCCTTTTGCTCGATTCATTTTTTTAATTGAGTATTTTTTTGTTCTAACATGCAGTCATCCGGCTACACCTCTACAAACAACCCACTGAAGTCTCCAGGACACTTTTGCCAGCAGGGAATGATGAGGGTCATACCTTTTAACGTGAGATTCCAAGCAAGAATTATAAACAGATTTCCAGGTACATTGTTAATGCCGATTAATATTAGTTGTCTTTGTGTTCCAGGAATTAGAGATCAGAATAGGAGGTTCCCAGTAACTTAACTACGATCAAACATGTATTGAAGTTAGGAATACAAAAAAAAATGTATACTAATGGCTTGAAAAAGCTACACTGTAGCGAAACATGTCACGGGTGTAATACAATCTGCGGAAATTTAATCGTGTTTACCTTATAACATATTTTGTTCACCTATAAATAGGCTCTTGGGCCTACTTGATGTATTTTAATAATATCTTCCATCAATTAACGGCCAAATCAATCCAAACTACAGAGTACACGTACGCATTTTCCATTGGTGGATGGATGCTATCAAAGGAAACTTGAGACAAAACTTGTCAGGTAAATGTTTGTTAAAAGTATCACTTTACAACAGTTAATGTAAATTGAATTGAAATGTCTAGAAGATCTGTATCACGGCATTTCCTGTACATACTGTGTTATTTTTACAGAGGTAGAAAGTTCACACATTTATTCAATAACATAGTGTACGCTATTCTCAATTGGTTTCAAGAAAAGCAACGCTTGTGTCTCCTGTGTTTCAAGGGAATGTCTATTCTGATTGCGACCTCAACAATCATCACATAAAAATAATGTTATAATGGAAGGTTTACAGTCAATCAACTAATGAAGTAATTTCGCATAAAACGATTCTTGCGCAAAGGAATGTTACTTTGAAATTTGAATCCAATTTTATTGTATCGTAATGTCCATTATTTAGTTATATTCAGATACGAAAAAACGAAAGCTCTTAGATAATATTAAAACAACTCTCGAATTCTTTCATTCTGTAAATTTATTGATATCCTGGAACTAATTTCTTGAATATTCCCGTTTTTTTTTTCAATATAAAAATTTAGTAGAACGAAAGTTATTCATTAAAAAATGATAGAATTAATGGAAGAAAAAACATTTATCCATCAAAAAGTTTTCCATCAACAACATATTCTTATACATCATAAAAGATGGGCGACACTACTTGACGGAAGATCATAAAACTAATAACGAATTATGGTGGATTACGTAATCCAATTTTCCGCAAAAAAAAACTATACAATAGGTATGGTCGTCGGCAAGTATTCAACAGAAAACAACTACTGCCTCCTACGACCATTGAATTATATCTGTTTAATACTTGGCAAAGTTTTCTACAAGAACCACTTTGCAATGCATTTCAAATATCAAAGCTGAAATTATTTTTCGATTTAATTGGGGGAACACCTCCGTACCGGTTTCATGGTCATTGCCAATCATCAGCGAAGGCTAGTTCGACCCAATTGAATCGAAAAATAATTTTAGCTTTGATATTTGAAATGCATTGCAAAGTGGTTCTTGTAGAAAACTTTGCCAAGTATTAAACAGATATAATTCAATGGTCGTAGGGGGTAGTAGTTGTTTTCTGTTGAATACTTGCCGACGACCATACCTATTGTATAGGTTTTTTTTTGCGGAAAATTGGATTACGTAATCCACCATAATTCGTTATTAGTTTTATGATCTTCCGTCAAGTAGTGTGGCCCATCTTTTATGATGTTTCTGGCTTCATATTGAAGTCGACACGTAGTCGGAGTGCATTTTGGTCTGGAACCCAGAGATGGCGCTGAATTCCTACTTCAGTGTTTGTCTCAGGGATTTCCAATTAGGATGAAAGGATTTTTCGATTCAATTGGGTCGAACTAGCCTTCGCTGATGATTGGCAATGACCATGAAACCGGTACAGAGGTGTTCCCCCAATTAAATCGAAAAATAATTTCAGCTTTGATATTTGAAATGCATTGCAAAGTGGTTCTTGTAGAAAACTTTGCCAAGTATTAAACAGATATAATTCAATGGTCGTAGGGGGCAGTAGTTGTTTTCTGTTGAATACTTGCCGACGACCATACCTATTGTATAGGTTTTTTTGCGGAAAATTGGATTACGTAATCCACCATAATTCGTTATTAATATTCTTTACTCTTCTCATTAGTTCCTCGGATAAGGCATTGAGAATTCGAAGAAACTTTGAATCATTCAAGTACCTGTGATTTTTCTTATAAACTGCTTCTCCAAAGTATTGAAATCCACCAGCAACTTGCCTGATCAATACCAATAACCAGATTTTCTTCCATTTACACTTGACCCAATGAAAATTTGCCTATTGGTAATATTGCCAGTTCACCTCAATATGAGACTAAGAAATTATGAATAGTTTGAAGGTGGGACCTCAAAAAATTCAAGGAGTCTGGAGAAAAAGCTTCTAGAAAATTCATGGAATCAAGAATAATCCGAAAGATAAACTTCAAGAAAAATATGGGAAATTAAAAAATTTTTAATAAAAAATTCACGAAAATTTGAAAGGACTGGAGAAAAAGCTTCTAGAGAATTCGAAGAGTTTGAGGAAAGAGCTTCTAAAAAATTCAGTGGATGATGAACTCATCGAACACACAAAAATCTTAAAAAAAACTTTGAAGTGTGGCGAACCGATTAGAAGGAAGAATGGGCAGGCAACATCGAGGTAGAAATGGATGAAAAAAAAGCGGAATCGAGATAGACAAAATACAAGTGAAAATAAGTAGGTTGAAAAATCGATTCGAAACTGCGAATACCAAATAAACGATTGACAAAAATTCAATGCTGAACCTGAGTTTGAACTCAAATGAAGTTGAAGGAATGAAAAAAAAAGTTGTTGAAATTGTTATCTGTGTCAACCGGCTACACCCTTACAAGCACAATCCTCAGAAGTCTTCGAAAGGAGCCTGCTAATATCGAATCTGCCATTAGAAAAGAAATATAGTGCTGCCTGAGAAAAGACTGATAAGATGCCGAAATCGTAGAAAACTTGAACACATGCGTAGCAAATGCCCAGCATTCAAAAAATCGACACCGACGAAGGCTGAGAAAGAGCAAGCCCCGGAATAAACGTGGTCATAAGATATTTTGTACCGGAATATCCACTATCACCTGCTAAGACAGCTTTGCCATACCTGCAATATATCTTTCTGGAGGCAATTCCGAAATATAATTAAATCATGATTCCTGCCAGGCCACCTCGCAACTATGTCGACGATAAATTCAAGTTTCGCATTACTTATAGCCCAAACATTAAAAGAAAAATAACCTTTTCCACAACAGAACAACTTAACACCTGAAAACATTTACTCGTATCTGGAGTATCAGTCTTGACAGCAATACAATCAAAGGCACCCACAACCCTAGGAACACTAGCGATTATATGAAATTCAATTTGGGTTTGCCGAATTTTGTTGTGGAGTTTCCGGAAATGTGATACGCTGGGGACATGGAGAGGCAATAGCAGCAATGAGTCAATGAATCATTCTCTGTGCTGTAATTTAACTAATTCAATTGAAGATAAAAACAGTGAAAACCAATAGCAAACAATCTTTAGATGCATAACAACTACTTCTATGGTGGAATTGAATGAACTCCATTAGATAAAATGGATAAGGAGAAATAATAAAAATTGATTTGTTCGTATTGGAGATTAAATAATATATAACACTTTGTTAATGGAACGAAAATCGACAAAGTTGAAGTATCCTTTCTCTCCACACGTTTCTGTCAAGTGGAAAACTGGGGCAATCATCTGTCAGAAAACAGCTACTTCCCTGGCCAATACTATGACGAACATTGAACTAAATTATTATTATATTATTCTGTTTTATTCATTAGTCATTTTTCGACGGAAATAAAGACTATTATTATTATATCATTTATCCCTTCAGGAAAGAGTATATGGAGGTTGAACCCACTAATGCAAAATCGTTCATAATAAACTTTCACTGCACTTCAATCCAATATACAGATATTGCATTTATTCTTGATATTTTTTCTTAGAGCGTTATCGAACACTGCCCGAGAAGTATAACGTACATTCTAATTCCCTGCTATATCTCACGTGGCTATGTAACAACGTCTAACATAAATAACACAAATAAACAATGATCCCATAACAAATTTCTATAGATTTTAATCTCGGATCAATAGAATGTGAAATTACTGGTTATTCCAATGTTCTTGCATGTGGGTGTGTAAAAAAACTGAGTAACAGTTTTAAGACCTATAATATAGATGTAACTAATGCTATTCATTTGTTAATGTAGATTGTAATTTATCTCGGAATTGTAAATTAAAAATAATCCACTAATTTATTTATTCCTCGGGTTATAAATAAAATTATGGGACCATAAGTCTCTTGAATTGGACAACTTTTGGATCAAACAATGGCCTGAACAATTTTTTACTTCGAATAACTCATAGATATATCGTGTTACTATTTATGCTGTTTCGTAACACAAATGGTATACCGGGAGATTTCTAAGAGCATATTATACCTTTCGGCAAATAGGTCAACGCATTTGTGAGTGTTGCGCTGTTTTCAATTGAGGAAGTGAAGTTTCCCTCATTGCTTTTTTATCCTGCATTACATTCTAACTGTAATTCGTTTGAACTCGAAGGATTTTTCCGATGGCTTCCTTATAATTTCTACGGCTTCTTATGATAGCAATTAGACAATGACCAAACCGATTTTGAATATCAGAATTCATAAAAAATTCTCAGCAGTATGTGGGTGATCGGAAAGTTTAGGGTAAATTATAAGTGAAATAAAAAAAAAAGACGACTCAGTGAAACTCAGTGATACGTTTTGATGGTTGGATTGTGGTTTTTTAGAATTTTCAACTGGAATATAGGTACATCCTATCGAATAAAGTTAAAAAAAGTTGTGAATAACTAAAATATCTAAAAGTTTTGTATTACCAATTTTTCTCGAAGTTAACGTTGTTTTTAATTTCCATCTCCCGCAAATATTTGATTATTTTAGAAAACTCTTAAGATGTAATTTTTTGTGTTTCAAATGGGCTGTAATTTTTTCGAAGTATAATGTCAATTTTTCGATTGTGAACGAATTTAAATTTAAAAAGAAAGCCTAATTTTCAATAAAACACTTGGTTAACAAATTTTTTAATTTTCCAGTACTCTTTCACTTCATTGAAACCCCGATTTCAAGATGGAATGAAGAATGAAAGAATGAAGAACAATATTAATTTCTAACATGTAATCTAATGTAATTTCATTTAAATTTAATTAGTTGAAACAAACGATAATTGAATACGTAAAAACTTCATAAAATGCCAGTCATTCAGAATTTTATGATTATTCTTTATACATAAACAATAAATAATATACATGCCACTTTTGAAGATTTGAAATACAAAATTGTTTCATTTCAGTCAAATGTTGAAATAGTTTATTTTAATTTAATTTTCACTGTAGGTCGCTTTTCATCGTTAGAACTATAATTTTTTTTTTCATACCATCTTGAAATCGACGTTTCAATGAAGATTCGATTTAGTTTTTTTCAAATTTAAATTCGTATACAATTGAAAAATATATATTTGGCTTCGAAAAATTTACAGCTCATGTAAAACACAAAAATAAAGTTTCCATCAAGTTCCATAAACAAAATTGCAGTAATAAAAATTAAAAACAAAAGGAAAAACCTTTTTTTCGTTTTTCTCGTTAATTATAAGGTATTGTTGAAAAATAATCTCTCGGAAGTTTTAGATCTTTTAAATATTCATTTTGATTTTTCTCAATTCGGTTATAATCCATCTGAAATTTTCCCGATCATCGACATACTACTGAGAATTTTTATTGTTTAAATTATTGGGCCTTGTCTGCTATAGATAATAAAACTAAATCGAATTTTTTAAAGTTGATTTTTCTCAGGTTTCTATGACAGTTTCAGTTGCCAGACCAAGACCTACTATCAGGCGAATTATTTACTACTGACGGAATTAAACAGTAACCATAGATAGTAACCATATTATAGAATGGAATTTCCATGGTGATGGTTTGAAAAATAAGCTTCAAACACATATAGTTACTCTGTTATCAATCTACATAACGTGGTAAGAACATATCCATACGTTAAATGCCATTTCAGTTATGTGAGAAGAAAATATTCAAATACTCAAACGGGAAGGACTTCTATCTCCTCTTCTGTGGGCTATCCTGATGAACGAACTGCTAAAAAGGCTAACATGTGAAGGTAGGAATAGCTCAGGATGTGCTAATGAACTTGAGATCATTGCAAAAGGCAAATTCGCAAGACCAATCTTAGAGCAAACACAAAATGCTCTAAACATAGTTACCAAGTGGTGCCACGAGAAGGAACCAACTGTAAACCCTTACAAACCCACAATAGTTATATTCACAAAGAAGAGGGTACTAGCTACGGTATTCCAGGCAGAAGTTGCAGCAATATATCATTATGCAGAACAGTTACTGCAGCTATTAAAACAATTAGCTCCATGTAAGGTAACTTGCTTGGGACTGTCTGAAAATCTTACAAGAATATGGCAGTCATAATAAACTGTCCATGGTTTACGTAACAGGACATACAGGGTATAAGGGCAATGAATAGTATGAAAAGGAGCACAAAGTGCTCTTATTGGCTCGGAACCTCTTGTGGTGCAGCGAAAGCTCTGATAAAAATTCACAAGAACACGTAGATGAAGACTCAATCTCAAGAATCGTGGAACAAGGCGTCAGGAATGAGTCAGGTAAAAATGTTCCTTAAAGAACCATCGCCTTCTTCAACCGAGTACCTACTAAGTCAGAACAGCCGGAGGCGAGTATAGAAGCCTCCAGACTGAAGTGCATGGGCCAATGGAGGTCATTAGAATCGACGCATCTGAGATGCCATCGGACAAAATGACCCCAACCTACTACCTTCTGTAATGGAACATTCACCACCATCATTGAAGATGGGAAAGTCTCAGCCTACCTGTCAAGGAAGCAAATCTGGTAGACAGATGGCTCTAAGAAAAGCACTAGGTTAGAGGCTCGGTATTCAAGCCTCCGTATTCCAAGCCGGGGTAACAGCTATTTCCGTCTGCACAAGAGAGATTCTGAGGAGGGGTCCTAGAAAACAACCCATAGTCATTCTCTCCGACAGCCAGAGGGCAGTAAAGTGTCTGCGATCATGCAGAAGGCATCAAGGCACAAGGGCATCCAAGGAATGAGAAGACAGATGCCCTAGAGAGAGTGGTGGCAGCAAAAATTCTCATTGGAACAAAACCAGCCTGTGGAATTCCCTGGGACATTGAGCAGGACATGAATAAATGGGTCAAGAACCATTATCAATCTTCCTCGAAAGACGCTACAGGTAATACTTACGGAAAAATTATGGAGATGAGGTAAACTGACCGGCTATCAAGGCATCTTCTTGAACTGAGCTGGAAATCCCTCAGGAAGGTGGTAGGATTCGTCAAAACCATCATAAGTAGGTTTTGCCAAGAAGATAGGAAAAACCACAACCTCGCAAGTACATGGGAGAGCTAAAATAAACAATAAATCTTCATAGGTCAACAAGCCCCACATAAAATCTAAATCTAGTTCGAAGCAGATTCCACAATTTGTGTATATTATCTTGCTTTGAATGTTTTGATAATATTGCATTGTCATCCAACTCTGAGATATAATTCAGGTTGGTTCAAATAAAATCGATTATAAAATTTGTACCAAACTTTTTTTTATTTGAACAAACAAGCGGACAGGAAAGCGAGTTAATACAAACGTATTAGAAACATTTTAGTTATTGATTGATTTGGCTGTGCTTCATTATTTTGTACAACTAATTCTGTGATATTTTAAGATATTCTAATTCATTATTAATGGTCCCCAAGAAATTTAAACTATCCAAATCATCAAACTACGTCAATTTCACTTGATTAGCGTTTCACCAACAAAGCATGGGCTCCTGAAGATGTATGGGGGCATGAAGTCACAGAATTTTTCAATAAAATTTCCATCAACTCACAATATTACAAATTCTCATCAATTGTACACCTTTTCCAGTTCTCAGTACAGATATTTACAGTGTGTTATATCAACAAATTTATCATTTATTGAATTGTGTACCTGGATTACCCTAATACTCAAAATTAGGCACTGTAACAAGAATTACCAACATCAAAACATGTGAATTGTGTCAGAAAAAGGGACCATCTGAAATTACTCTCGTGAAAGTGGGTGAACATAGTTCGTGACGATTATTCAGAAATATCGAAATAATGAATGTAACCTCACGTTGTTTATCCGTAACCATTGCGACCATTTTAATAACAGTACTCGTGAGGCTGGCATGAAAATTTGCACATTTTACATTTCCATAATCAACGATGGTTGATATACCCTCTTGGGAAAGTCGTGTTACATTATGAGGTCGTGTACCTGATGATTTTGGTGGAATTTTGAATGAATCATCTAACGAAGGAAGACGAACTAGTGAATGGGGTGGCCTAGTGGCCACATGCAGAGTACCGTCGCAGTTCGAGGGTATAGACAGAGAACAAATGTGTAGATTTTTATGGTAGAAAAGACTTTCTTGTCGAACCTTTTTTGTGCATGACCTTCATCTAATGGAATGTTGGAATTCCAATACCTATGAGGAATATTACCGAAACGAATATTTTGACAAAAACGAAATTACCCGTCCCTCCACACATTCTCACAGAGTGAAAATTATGCGGCCAATATCTGACAATAAAGGACTACTTTCCCTTGCGAATTTTAAATTATATTTGCCCTCCATTTGTTTCAATACCTGAACATTTCGATTTCGAAGCATTCCTAGTGACCTGCGATCAAATAACATAACCTAGATGAGTAACTCGCCGCAAACGCATTAAAATTTGTTTGTAAGGGATATATTTGCCCCAATGGCAGTGTCGAGCGTTGTTATCAGAAATATTGAGTTTCAATAAAATAGAAGTAATGGAAACCCAGTATGGAATGTAAACCTGAAATTATGATGGAATATTCTCCACAGGATTTTGAGAACAGCCGATGCTCTAATTGACATGTTTTTTCATAATTCATTCATTTTTCTCTTTTCCAATTTGATTTCCCTTTTTCGATAGTTACGACACTGGTAGCTTCAAATGATTGTTCTGTTAAATATCATATACAAGCTGCAATGAACGTTTCAATTGCCTTCTTATTGTTATATATTTCTTCCAAGGCAGTATTTTTGGGTTTTCGTTGCCATGAATCTACCTGACAGATATCAAAATCTAGCTGACGTGCATATTGTATTGTATCCTTGAAAAATTGCGACATGGCAATAATGTCATGATTAGAGGGATAACATTAAGAAAAGATTTTACCTTCAGTTCTATTTGAGTATTATTCATCTAGGTTGTGTTACTTGATTGGAGCTAGTGACCAATTTGAAATAGAACACCTATGTGAGAGATATATTATACAAACGAATGAAAGAGGATAGACATCCAAAAACGAAAACGAAATTTCATGAATTAGTTTTCATTTTTACAGATTTTCAATGCCAAAAGTTCATTACCGGTATTTTTATTCCCAACAAATATCTGACCTTACCACTGAATCACAGAAGTTTAAAAAATTTGTTGAAATATAGTCATCAAAAAAAAATATTACAAAGAAATCAAATTTAGTATCCCGTTTAATGATTCTACCAATTCAATTATAGAACCTTCAGCAAAATTCACAACGTCTCGGATTAACTTTGACAAATGTTTCATTCAAATTATTCCGTGCATAAAAAAGTTGTGGAAGAATCAATTTCCATAAGTTCCTATTTCGAACAAAAATAATCTCTAGAGGTAAAAATTCATTTATCACCGATTGGTATACAAAATCAACAAACTCCGAGAAATATATCAATTACCATTCGAAAGTAATGAAGATATATTTAATTCGCTGTGTGAAAATAATCAAGAAATTAGTTTTTAAAAAATTCAAAATTTGTACAAATGTTTCATTAGATAATTCTTGCTCTAAAAAAGTATTTGTGATGATATAATTATTTTCAATATTAACTCAAAATATAGAAAATCCTAACATATCAAGAACATTAGAAATTAAGAAACAGAATTGAAAGACTATGTATGGAGGAATAAAATATTGTCTACAGCATACCATTCAAAATATATTGGTAAAAGCTCAAGAATTCAACGGTATTAGCTCTAACAAAAGTTATGTCTGTTAGAACTACAACGTATCATTTGAAGAAGCTCAAGTTTTATATTCATAGACTATTACCTAATCTATATTTATATACATATTATACTCAAAGACTATTTCTTGAAATTGATGGAATCCTTAGAGTTGCTGACAATATTAAAGAACAAAAACAAAGAAATTGAAAATCTTTGTAAAGTCTACAGTTATCTCCTACGAATAAATCAAGAAAAAGAAAAGATGAGAAGAAGGAAAATAAAATGTTTGTAAAGCAGAAACAGAAACTTTCAAATAAATATTTTTTTCCGTAATGTCAGTTATAGTAGGTTGTTACTAAGGAAATCACAATCTGGAAGTATGACATGTGAAAGATTTGTACAACCGATTGAAATGGGGTGGACATTCAGAAAGTTTACCAAAACCCAAAATTTTATGAATGAATCTTTATTTTCCAGGACAACTATTATTTCTTAATTTTTCAATGTCAAAACTTAACGTTATATTCTCAACGAATATCTAACAGTATCACTAGAATGAGGAGGTACGTATCCAAAGTTTGTTGAATTATATATCAAATGAAAATATTACAAAAAATACAATTTATTTAAAAAAATATTCCGTTCAATGAACCCACCAATTCAATTATAGAACCTTCAGCAAAATTTACAACGTCTCGGATTAACTTTGACAAATGTTTCATTCAAATTATTTCATTCATAAAAAGTTATTGCAGAATCAATCTCCATAAGTTCCTATTTCGAACAAAAATTCATTGATTCACAAAATAGTAATCGAGGTGCCAATGATTTCCAATAAATCAATAATTGAAAAAAACCTGCTTGTATTGAAATATTTGAGAATTTATTTCTGATTGGCACACACTATCGGATATAAACTCCAATACCCTTACTATGAGACATATTGGAAACGATAGAAGATATTTTCAGAATGAAGTAATGCAAATAATTATAGTGAACATTCTTGTTGTCGGACCGTCTCAAATATTTGCGGGGGAAAGAACAGATGTACGAAATCTCAACAGTTAATAATTTGTTTCCCAATATTGGTCCCGAGGACTAATAAATATGAATTTGTCTGTGTATGGACGTCTGTGAAATTTATAAGTTTATTTTCGATGTGTAGACGAAGCCGTTCTGTAAGTGGCACTAAAATTTCTTCAAAACACAGACACGTCTTCCGACGGTACAAACATATTGATATATTTTACGCTGCTGTTAATCTTTCTCATTAACCGCAAGCAATTCATGTTACTTTTAGTTTTCATTAGCCCTAGATGTGTTATCCATTTTTACCATAAAAAAAACTGGTGTCTGAACTTCTGTCAGGTTTGGATTGGTTTAGACACAACAATATTACTTCCAAAAATGTGTAACATGTTTTTCTACAATTTTAAGTTATACTTCTTGGTTGTAACTAGAATTCTCTCACATACCTTGTAATTTAATTAAAATTACTGTAGAGGAAGCCAACCTCAATCTGTTTTGTTCAACGCCCTTCTATGATTGTCATTCTTTGATGATATTATAAAATTGCTAAATATAGCTCTATCAAATGGTTCCCATTCAAAGTTCAAGAAAAATTCATTGAATTCGATCGTTTTTACGAATCAAATCCATTTATTTTCATGCATCTCCGTTTGTATTGAACATACGTTTACTGATCTCATTTTTCCACTGATATTCCACAGAAGTAAGGGATTTCGGAACCTTTCGTTCGATAACTTAAAAAATAGTTTCTGCACTGTTTACCAAGAGAGTTTTATTATTCGAGTTACGTTTCACCAAAAGTATCATCAATATCAGGAGTGGAACTTCACTTTCAGAATGATATCCAAACCAAAACACTTAGCTCAAGAATCTGACTGATAAAGATATAAGCACTAAAGGATATTAAACAATTCCTTGCTCTGGGATATAAATTCAGTCTGTCATCAATTACAACATTTTTGTAACAAATCAAACTTATTTTTATTTAAAAAATCATCGAAAACTTTCTCAATTCTCTTGACAAAAGAAAACAAATGATTTTTTTTAAACCATCCGATGTCTTGATAAGTCTGGATCTTGTTCTGGATATGGATTTTGATTGATCAGCACCATACCAGTAGAATTGCGTATTGAAAAATATTCCAGCTTCTTTTCATTTGAACAAAATCACTTCAAGAAAATATTCTGAACACCAAAATGGTTGCTACTATAATTATCACCTATTATTATTATTTCATTTGTAATGGATGACTTTCACGAAATATTTTTTACCACAATAAACCTTTGAATAATCAGATTAAAAAAAAAAATTGTCGATGATTTTATTTGTGCAATATCAATTGATTAATTTGATGATCGGTCTGTTGAATATACAATAAAAAATGCATTCACAATTGAATTTTACCTCACTTATCACCGATTGGTATATAAAACCAACGAACTCCGTGATATATATCAATTACCATTTGAAAAGAATGAAAACGAAGTTGATTCTCTGTATGAAAACAAGAATCGAGGAATCAATAAAAAAAAATAAGATCCACTACAAATATTTCAATAGGAAATTCGTACCTAAAAACGTTTTTATAATATTAGAATTATATTCAATATTAACTCAAAAATAAGAAACACTTTCCTAATTCGCAAATACAAGCAAAACTATCAAGAATTTTAGAAATTGAGTTACAAAATTGAAAGACCATGTATGGAAAAAAAAAATCTTAAAAAGACTATTTCTTGAAATTATTGAAATCAATAGAGCTATCAATGACATCAGCAAATGAAAACATATGGAAAATCTTAAAAAATCTACAGTTTTTTTCCCAAGTGTATCTCAAGAAAAAAAAATGTTATCATTTTCTTCATTAATGCCAGTTATAGTATTTTGTTACCCAAAAATTCATCTTTTGGAAGTATTTTCAAAAACGAAATAAAAGCTCTGTCCTTTGTAAAAGAGAGTTTGGAATCTTCATACCAATTTTCAGTCGAGTTCTTTGGACAGACACGGAAATTCTCAAAAAAATCTACAGTTTTCTCCTAAGGGTAAATCAAGAAAAATAAAGAAGAAAATGTTATGTGTATTTTTCCCTCAATGTCAGTTATAGTATGTTGTTACCCAAGAATTCATCATCTGGAAGAGGTTGGAATCTTCATACCAATTTTCAGTCGTCAGACTAAAAATTATTGAATTTGATAAAAATGTATCAACATCCCATAGCTATTATGTAGGTACCAAACATTTGAAAACTACAGGCAAGTAAAGAATCAAAAGGGATTGTTTCTATATTCTTCTTCGAAACTATCAATACATTATTCCATATACATATAAGTTCCTTGAGCAAACGATCTAACAGTAATGGAAGTATTCTAAAGTTTTTGATATGCAATTTGAGATGCATCAATATTCCAGTGAATATTCAAGTATCTACTTAATTGTAAGACTGCTCTTTTTTTAAGCAAATCATGATATATTTCACAACATCTTTGACAAAAGAACAGCATTCATGCACTAGTTGGAAGGAATACTTCATCACCATCACTGTTGAAGTTTATTTTATATAGCCAGTAACTGAAAATTATTTTTCTTGAAGATATACTGATTTGCAATTCGATTGACTATAATGAAATAAAGTCCCAGTAGTTCACGAAGACTATAAAAAAGCTGCGCCATCAACTCCGCCGAAGAATCAATCAAAACAGTAAAACACGTCCTTTTCCCTGTTCCCATAATTTACCAACTATAGTGGCAGCACAGCCTCTTAACATATTATGCCACATTAAAAACACAATCATAATTCATTCTGGTAACCAAAAAAGCTCAATTTATATTCAAAGAACAAACCCTTTTATTTAATGTCACTTTTCTATATCGGAGAGGCAAATGCTATCTTTATTGCGAAGCCAACTACTTCTCTCTCGAACTTCTCGTTTCAACTTATCCGTCCGTCCTTCTCCATCATATTCACGCGGCCAGGTAAGAAACGGTCTCTTTCTATCCAAATATGTCAGATATTCATCCCACTACAGTGTAAAACCCTACTCTCTGCAGTATTGTTAACTAAACTTATACGTCTGAAAGACTCCGAGATCAGTCTACAAAAGCTCACAGACGAGCGCAGTCACGGTTATACGCTCCGGGTGCGATATGAAAGTTCAATCAAACCTGATCAATTGTTGTGTATGAAACGGTGTGCTGCGAATGGTGAATACCTGTTTTCGGATTAATTTGCATAGAGCATGTGTTTGATCGTGTCGAACGATACTAAAACCGAATTGTAACACGAAAATAAACTGTCGAACATGGGTGCGCTGGCTAGTTTCGGTGGAAAATTGGAAAACCAAACGCAGTGGGACAGTGACTTGAAACCGCTTCAACCGAAGCCCCACACTAGTTCGGTCTACAAAAACGTATGCCTGTTGAGTGCTATTTTCGCGTTCAGTGTCGGCCTAACGATAGGAATCCTCATTCCACTAGTGTACCTCAGGGCACCAGATATTAAAAACCAGACCAAACCTGGCCTTATCACTCCGCTGATCGCCAACTCAGCTGCTATACGGACGGTCTTTCTGAACAACAGCTATGGCTACAAGAACGAGACGAAGTTTCCCACAGTGTCTTTCGTGGAAAACTTTTCGGCCGAGGAAAAGTCCGGCGATACTCACGTTGAGGACGGTATCTACTGGGGCAAGGACGTGGAGGCGGCCCTACCCGAGGGCTACAAGGACAAAAAACACGAGGTCTGGGGCGACTACGTCAAGAAAGCAGTGGGGATCAAGATGGAAAACGGCTGCGGCAGGATGCAGAATCGCCTGGTGACGTTCCAAGACGGTTTGAAGGGCTGCGTTAGGTACCGCCAGAACACCGATCAGATCCAAGGGGAGCTGTTCAGCTTCTACCTGGCGAAGATCCTGAAGTTGCCCAACTTGGCCCCCAGCGCCGTTGGCATAGTGGACCTGAAACAACCCCTGTGGCAGAACTTACGCAACGAAATCGCCTCGGCCCAGTGGAACTCCAACAGACCCATCGTTCTCACCCAGTTCATCTCGAACTTGAACTCCGCCAACATTCCCGAAGTGTTCAAGCCCATCGAAAGGCATTTGAACAGGTACGACGTGTTGAACATGACCAGAAACGAACTCTTGGACGAGAACGACTTGACGAGGAAGCTAGTCGAACTGGCCCAGTGGTCCGATTTGATAATATTTGACTATCTGACGGCCAACTTGGACAGGATCGTGAACAATTTGTACAATTATCAATGGAATGCGAATATCATGGACGCACCTGCGCATAACCTGGCCAAGAAGACGGGCAGTGACTTATTGGTTTTTCTCGACAACGAGTCGGGACTGCTGCACGGTTACAGACTTTTGAAAAAGTACGAGATCTACCACTCGATCCTGCTGGAGAACCTGTGCATCTTCAGGAGACAGACTGCCGATATGATCAGGAAGTTGAAGCAGAACGGGAATATCGGAGAGTTGTTGCGCGATATGTTCGAGAAACAAAACAGTGAAAACGTTAAGGACATTCTGCCGACGATTCCGGATAAAAGTGTAAAGATTTTAAACGAAAGAATAGACAAGGTTTACAATCAAATATCTAAATGTGAGTCTGTTTTCTCTAATACCTAGTTAGGAGGAGAGTTGTAGGTCCATTTGAAATTCAAATGGGGCATGATCAAATGAAAAAGCGTACTGATTACTATTCATAAAGTCTCAAAATTTGTGTTTCAAAACTCTTGCGTAATTTCGACGTATGCTTTTTCATTCGATGCTGCTCCTAGTTTAGGTAATTTATTTATTTATTATACCTACTCACACAGCCGCCATATGCCATAATAAATTTATTTATATCGCCATTGAATGGTGAAATTTTATATATCAGCCACATCATGGCTGACACTGATAGAATTTTTTATTAGAAGAAAAAGAAATGTGATAAGTTGATATGTCTGATAGTGTGTGTAATGTAATTGTACATGTTGTGATTTTAGTCTTCAAAGACCAAATATTATTGTAAATATTTGTAATATTTTTCTGTAAATTTTGTAAATATATAGATAATATAACACCGAATAAAAATTGAATCTGATATCAGTTTTTGATTTCAAAATTGTCTTTTTTTACTCGTCCTCTGGATTTTGAAATTTGTCATATGTTTGTTATTTGTAAAAGAGTAAATATTTCTTATTAATATTTTTGGAACACAAAGTTTGTTATGGCAAGAAAACGCTCTTCAATGCAAGAATAAAGGGATACCTGTGACAAAATCAGCATATACTATCATAAATTATTAGAGAAAGTGATGAAAATATCGAAAATATAAACTTCAACATACTAAGTATGAATTTCCATGAAATCATGAAAAGAGGAAACCATCAACTGAAAAAATTATTTATTTATTATTGGTAGATTATCTCCTCATGAAAAAAATTTTAGAAATTATTGTCAGATATTCGTTTTCATTTATTTCTATTGCTAATCTAAAACTTTGGGATTTGGCTCATCAGAGCATTACTGAATCAGTAAAATCACCCAGAAGGCTAATGCCATTTAGAGGGTTGACTGTTTCTAAAATTCGATAACTTCAATTGAAATAAATTTTATTGAATTTCATTTAGTTCAGGGAGGAACCTATTTTTGACAAAAACGACTTCTAAGTATCTTTCAATGAATCCCACAATATGTTCTGAATTTTCTGCATTATCCATGGCATTTGGATTTTTTGAGTATTCATACATTCTCAGTATAGTAAATTAATAATATATGATCAGAGAAATCAATTTTCAGAGTCGATAATCGAACTCGAATAATAATCATAATCATTTCATGTCATATCAATAAATTTTTTTAGCCAACTTCCATTACTAAAATACTCTAATTGAAAAATGGAGGAATTGTTATAAGTGGTAGAATGGATAATATATTATTTATTTTTTGATCTTATGAAATTGTTGCTATCACCTATCCAAACAACTAACTCAACAAACAAATTTTTAAGAAACTAGTGACAATGATATGTATATTAGTTCCCAACCTTCTCAGTATGAAGATTCATCAAATGTCAATTAGAAATCTTTTCAGGGGTTCAGATGTAATGAATATTGAGTAAATTTTCATTGAGTATGCTCAGTTTTGACTTGATTTCATGTCATGGCCAAAAATGAAAAAATGGGCAACATCATTACATACACCAAACAGTAGTTGTATCATAGTAGAAGATGTTATCATTATAATCTACGTAAAATCGTTGCATTCATCAAACTTGTTAAAAGGTCCAAATAAATGGCAAAACATAGCCAGCTGAAATGGTGGAAATGCCATCAATATACCGTGTCCGCCAGAAATTGGAACCATATGGGAAACTTTTTAACTAATGATTTCTCAAAAAATTTCATTCTACATAAAAGTTGGTGCATTCAAATAGACTATAAATGCGCGTAGCCGTTTTTGTCAGTGGCGTGCGGTTAAGTGAGAATCGGCTGATGTTCCAATTTCACTATGGAGTAAAGTGGCATTGCTATACAAAATTTCCAAAAATATTATTGTCCAAAAGTTGTTTGCAATTGAAAGATATTTTCAGTTATTCAGTTTAGTCTGCCAATTACTAATTTCAATAACGTCTCAATGAGTTGGCCTCTATTTTTACTGGGAAAAATCAGTAATTGGCAGACTAAACTGAATAACTGAAAATATCTTTCAATTACAAACAACTTTTTCCAATAACATTTTTCGATATTTTGCATAGTAATGCCACTTTACTCCATGCATAGTGAAATTAGAATATCGGCCGATTCCCGCTCAGCCGCATGTCACTGATAAAAACGGCTATGCGCATATTGAGTCTAATTGAATGCACCAACTTTTATGTAGAATGAAATTTTTTGAAAAACCATTAGTTAAAAAGTTTTCCATATGGTTCCAAGATTTTGGCGGACACGGTATATCAATTTCATAGATATATATGAGAATAATTCTATAGAAAATATTTTTGTGCAGGAATTTTTTGTAAGCTTTCTTGTGATGATATCAGTTCAACCGTCCGACGTTTCGTCATCGAACAACCAACAAATTTTGATAGAAAAAAAAAACAGTCAACTTCGAGTGGATTTGCCAAATTTATTATAGGGCACCTTTGGTAACCTATTGAGTGCATACTGCATATATACGGATGTTGTTTTTTTTCATCTAGGACCATTATAATTTATAATAAACAATGGATTAAGTATATATCCAGTAATTCGCTTCAATCTGTGGAATAGGTATATTCGTCAGCAAGTCTCCAACAGAAGACAGCTACTGCCTCTTACGTCCGTTAAAATATATCTGTTTGATACCTGGCGATGTTTTCTACAAGAACGATATACTTCGCAAAATATATAAGCATCGTTCCAAATAAGATATGTAGATATATTAATGTTCGAACATTTTTTTCCTTTGTTTTTGTGTTCGTAAATTTGGGTTTTAAATTGTTTTTAAAGAGTGGTTTTAAAATTGTTTTTTCCATTGCGAACGACAGCCCTCAGAAGTCCAAACTTATGCGGGCCAAAGATTAACAAAGTCTCACCTTTCAACGTGCGATTCCTAGCATGTTGGAACGTATGGGATGGAACGTATGGAACGTATGGAATTGAACATATGGAATAATATGACATATTTTGGTATTCATGATGTATTTCAAACCCAAGAGTATCAGAAATGTACCTAATTTGCTTGGGATCGCACGTTATAAGGTAAGACTCTCGTTATTCTTAGCTTACACAATTGTTTTGAAGAGTTCTGAGGGTTGCTCGTAAGAGTGCGTCCAATTTTCAAACCGCGTTTGTATAAATATTCCTCATACGCAAACATTCTGAAACTTAATGATATGTTGATTATAAATTTTAAAACTTTTGGCACTTTGCCATGGCAAAATTACATACAAAGTGTCGTACAAATGAGACCACCTTCAACTTTTTATTTTAAATGCGGAACTGTATTTTTTTTATTACATTCTTTTAAAAGCTAAAAGATTTCATATTGGTGTAGTATTTTCATCTTAACTACAGAGTGTTTTGGAAATATCAAACTATTACCAGTATAATTTCAACTTCAGTTCCATAACAGCTGTATTTGAAAAATATCAGAGAATAAGACGTAAATCAATGACAAAAGTTGGCATTTTTCAATTATCGCTGTTGGAGAATTAAAGAAATGTTGAAATTTTTCAGGAAATGGTTCAATATTTCCAAAATAGTCTGTAGTTCAGATTCAAATACAACCCCAATATGACACATAACTCTTAGTATTTTAAAAATGCCTTAAAAATACAGGTCTGTATTTGAAAATGAAAATTTGAATGTGTGGGCCTATTTGTATGATACTATGTATATGGTTTTTATTTAAATATTTGCTATGGCAAAGTACCAAAAGTTTCAAAAAATCTCCATAAAATAATGCATCATTTTCTTCCCTTTATTAACGATGGTACTATGCGACGTACTACGCTCTGCAGGCAGATAAGATAAGTGGCGCACTCTGTATATTATATAAACATGTTCCGCTAACAGTTACAAGGAAACAATCAAGAGTTACTACATTGTTTTTCTAATGTTTATTTTCAATTTATTGAAAAGTCGCAACTCGTTTGCACAAATTTCAGCTCCTTTTTGTTATTTCCGCTCCATCATTATCTACCACGCAGTTTCTGTGAGGATTTTTCTAGTCCATGGTTTATATTACCTTGTTAAATCTCAATCTTTATAATACATTTTTTCCTGTTTTCTCATTTTCAAAATAGTTCTTTAATTTATGTCAACTTGTGTTTTTTATAGCCTTTTCTTCAGTTTTATAATTACTAGTAGGATAAACTGTTATTCAAGTTTCTTCCTCTATTCTTAAATAGCTTTCTCAATTTTTGTTTCGATTAGACGTTGGTACCTATCCTCGTTCTGGGCACTGAGGTATTTTTGCATCCATTTCTTTCTATTTTTTCACCTCAATTATTTATACTAATGCCATTAATGATTTAGCATATTTCTATTTCGAAATCCACAAAGCACGAGATGTTACAGTAAATATAACCGAAATTATTCATCTATAAGATTAAACCGCGGGATTCCGACCGAATATCAACTCGTTTTGCATGTTAGAAATATTTATCCATAAACCATTGATGCCGAAACCCAAAAAGGAATATGACTTAATGATAGTGTGGAAAATATCTGACACAAAAATATGGGTGGGAAAAATATGGTGTAATTTGAAGTCCACTCTCTGTTGTGAATGATAAATGCCCTATAAAGAGGTAGAAATAATTATACACACTGTTCATTTTTGGGCATATCATTTGCATAGCATTTCTGAAATTTCACTATAGATAATGGGACAATGTTGTCGGGGAAGTATTTCTGTTCGAATTGTGCGAATGTTTCACATAAACGTGATCGAGAGGTTCTATTCCCAGGAACGAAGAATTGATATTTGAATTTCAGGTATAATTTTGAGAACAAAAAAAAACATTTTGTAGTTTATGCACTTAAGGTGAAATTAGTAAGTATGGGACGGTATTTCTTCTTGGTTTTGGGTTTATTACCATTTGTATTATTTTCCAACGCTTGCCTGAATACATGAAAGGCCACAAATCTATTTTCGCTAATGATATCACAATCATAGTTACAGGTTTCAATATTATTATTGTACTCCGTTAACGTTGACATTATCATTGTTACATTTGCGACTTGGCTGACTCATTCTGAACTCTAAGAAGTCAGTATCTACGGAATCTTTGGATAGGAAAGATAATTTACAGGAGGAAATAGTCTTCATTATAACACAAAAAAGTTAAATTCTTTGGAAGTTTGTTAGATTAACGTCTGAGTTAGTCTGATGAAGTTGGCTCATGAGCTGATATTCTGAGATTCAAGCATTTGTGGCAATATCAAAAAAAGTGGAAATGGAAAAGAAAAGCCATTTGATTTAAGTGTCACCAAAACCATCGTTTGGAATTAACATACAGAATAATAGCAAATGTACTATTAATATGAATCTTGTGAAAAATTGGTATTAATGGAATATGACTGTAATATATTTGATGAAAAACGAATGAAAGAGTAAGTATGATGTGTATTGTGTATTACCTATATTCAAACAACCTAGGTCTGTATTTTTTTGCACGACATACAGAAGAAAAAGTTTGTTGTCTGTTCTGAAATAGCCTACTTCTGACATTTGAAATTCATCAAAAATGACACATTGTAAGTATACTATTGTCACATTGTTTTCAAACCGGTAGGTTGATTAAGGAAAGTAATGATTGCGATTGACGACAGGTTATATTAGGTACCTACGACGAGGTTAATCAGGTACTTACCTCTTTTGGGAAAAGGTGGTTCTGAACCAGGAAATCATCAAAGTGACAACAAGATATGGCCACAGCTATGGGAGCAGATAAAATATCAGGTATACCACGTAGAAGGTAAGTACTCGAACCAGTAACTACGGTTGCCGGCCTCCACTACGCCCGGTTGCAAAATCGTCATCGACTGGTAATAAATAGCTCCTAAATAGTGTAATTTATTTTCACCGTGATTGTTAAAGATTTATACGTTCTGTAGGCAAAAACTGTCATTTTGATAAATAATAGTAATAGTAGTAATTGTATATAGCCATCGAACTAGGTCCATCAGGTGAAAATGTTCTTGTAGGCTTTGTTACTAACTCCATACGCCACCTTAGGATCAGCACAGATGATTTGAACCTAACAGTAAATGATGGAGGACTCTTCCTGATCAGTAAACATAATTTTATATTCAGTCTGTAACTACAATTAAAAAGTTCTTGCAGCAGCCAGTAATCGATCCACGGACTTTTGGCATATGAATCGGATGCTCTAACCACAGCCCCACGCTGCCACACGATACTTAATGAAAATCATGTAAAAATACAGACGACAGTTTTCGAAAACCGAGATGATTTTCCTTCAATTGCTGTAATTGTTTCAAAAGAAGTCCAATATCAGGAGTAGAAGAACTCTAGTACTCTCAATTATATTACCAATCTGATGATTTATCATCTGAATCACAGAGAGGCGGATATATACCTACTTTGATAATGGATTGCGTGATACAATTTTATTGCGCAGCCGTAAAAATCGTTCATTATTGAAAGGAAAAACTTCCTTTACTTGTTGACGTAACGTCTATTAACTGAAATATATATCCTGTCAGTTCTGTCATTGAAGTCATTAAATTAATTTTTTGATGTTTTACTTGTCTTTCATGACAGATACGGACAAAAATAGATTGGAATATATTGCAAACAATACAAAGTGAAAAAAATTCAAAGTATCTGTATTGTACAAATGGATATTTGGTTTTAAAATAGGTTTCAGTGGACTTATGAAAGAATACCGTTGAAAGGAGAAGAGATTAAAGTGGAGAATGTCAATCCTGTAACTTTAAAAACCAATTCTGTATCAATTTGAATAGGTTGAATCTAGTATATTCTTTTAGGTTTTTCTTCATTTGGTACTTGTGTCCTCCTTAATAACATGTTAAGTCTCCCAACTTCAATTGCTACTTCGTTCTTGTATTTTCCTATAGTAGACTTGTAGAGCATCAATGTATGTATCATCAGTGAATGAGGAAAGTTTTCTAATTCTGAAGTGATATTTATAGAGTTTTCCTTTTTCTGTCCTTTTCTTGCGTTCTCTTCCTCCCCTAGGTCTTTTTCGTCCAGGTGTACTGACTGTCCTTGGTTTTCATTGTTTTTTTCTCCTCTGTGTTTGAGTAGTTAGCGCTGTCAGGGTTCTCTATTCTCCTTGGTGATTGCTTTCGTCTTCTCTGCAGTAGTGGAAGTTCGTTCTTTGTCTTTATTCTGCTTGTATTCTCCCTCTTCCTTTGCTCCTTTTTTTTTGTTCTTTCGCCTTTTTGGAGATGCCTAAATAGAGTGGTCCATTCGAAAAACTAAGATTATCGCGTTTTTTTCATACATCCACCAAATTTTCATCACACCTGCTTCTTTTTGTTTCCTTCTAGAATTGTGAAAGTCCCCCCAATTTGAATACCCTGTATGTTGTGCAAATTACACCATGAAATTACATAATGAAGTCTGTGAATGATCATAAATGTGTAAATAAACGAATGAATGTTAAATGAACTGATTCGTCACAGTTTTGATTACTTTACGACCAAGTGTGTGATGAAAGCTTGAATCATTTTCTATAAAAATCAAATAGCGGAAGTGAGTCTTCGCTAAAGTGCGAGATAATCTAGCATAAAGCACAAAATTATACCTATTAGTAGAGTATCGCGACCTCAGAGACTTTTCATCGGAAATTGTGAGTTCACTGCCTCGATGAGAAACTGGGTTAGTATTATTCAGATATTTTCGGTAAGACAACAATAATGATATTGTACAACTAAAACCAACGTATACTGTCTATACTCAAAAAGAATATAGTAAGCTAATGGCTAAATTATTTCTGCGTTGTTATTCTTGGTCTTGATTTGATGGTGAAATTATATTCCAGTGAAGGTCTATGTGGGATGGATGAAAATGACCAGTTTGCTGAGCCCTGTCGAAGAACAAGTTGATATTTTATGTGAATTTCAACAATATACTCTTGTCAGCAGATAAGTAAGACATTTTCAAATGATCTTTGTTTCGTGAATTCATGAACTTTCTAGATTAACCCACATCTCTTTTCACACTCCCTGCACCAAATCTAATGAATGCTTGAATCTTCACGTCCAATAATTTTACCTTCAGGGTTACATAATATCCGCTTTGGTTTATACGAAATATTGAATGCATTCCTCAAATCAAGAGTTCTAAAAATGCATTCGAAGACAATAATAATATTTTTGAGAAGTTTCTTCTTTCTTCAAAAATCGAAGAGAAACGACAAATATTTTGTAGTTTCTTTTCCTATTCAGGTTGTTCACCATTTCCAAGGAGCATCCGCCACATTCCTGATCAACTTTTTCTTAGTGTTGACATTTTTCTTGCTGGGTGGATCCAACATGATACATTATGAGAGTATCCGCAAGTATAAGAGACATAGTTCTTTGATCGTAAAAACCTTCGCCTTTGGGAATGACAATGGTTTGCCAGTCCAGAATTGGTTGCAACCCATTTGGCCACGAGTTGGAAAATTTTGCTGGATTGTTAGTTCTTGAGAATTTTTTGTTTCTGCCAGTAGTTATCGCACCCATCTGGGCCTGGAGCAGCAAAGTCTTTCGATCCTTCAAACTTCGTCCGGGATTATCAGGTTGCGCAAATCAGCATTGAGCTTCGAACTGCATTTTGTAATTCTGTTAAGTAACTAAAGTAAATTCAACAGGCACTTTTGAGTAGAAACACTGGCACAATTCGAATGAATTATTATCAATGAATGTTTCATTTGATTTTTTTGTACGAGTCTAGTCCTGAGATGAACTGGAATTATTATTAATTGAATTCCAGTATTAAAGAGCAAAAGTTCATTTGTTGAATACCATATTATCGTTCCATAGCACATTAATTATTTATATAAATATCTAACTGACAGTTTATTTCATTGAAGATTAACAATTCCCCAATTTGCTTTAGAATTGCAAGCGTCGGCAACACTGAAAAAGGTTCAGTCTGACGGAATACGTTTCTGCTGTCTTCACTATCTGCTAAATTCCGAATATGGCCGAACATCATTCGGCTTGATTATCGGTCAACGGATGTCCAATCGATAATGGTACCGATAAGGATATCTGTACCTTTAGATATTGGATTTGTAAAACATCAATCAGGGAACGTAAGAATTTGAGGATTTATATTACTTCAAAATTTAATTCTGCCGCGATAAATTTCTTTGAAAATCTCAGTCGTATCATTCGAATATATGCCGAAATAATAATGATAATAATAAGGATAGGTCTTTATTTTCCAATTGTACATGTACATAATACGAAAAAAGCCGAAGATCAGCTGGTTAAGTCCTGCGATGAAAATCCAGGACTAAAAGATGATTTCCATTCTGCTACTGTCCAGTCTGATGAGAAAGGGTTTGATATGCTGGAGTTAAACTTTTTGCCGTTGGGAGAAGTATGGATTTGTTCATTCAATTTTCTGATCAAGAAGCTGTCTGATGGGGTAAATCTAATAGTTTCTTTATTTGATTTGATTCGAAGGTTTCCACCAGACAGTGCTGTCGAATAAACAGCACGCCTTGATTGATTGTGCGGTAAGCTCGTCCTAATTTTGTAATAATTCGCCACACTGCAGGCGTAAAGGGTTCATTGACCTCCACGTAGTCCACCACACACCGTTAACGAGACGCGTGTTGTATCGCCGATTTGATCTCAGCTTCCATATTGTGGATGCGTCACTCATGCTTCCCAATCGGAAAGGTAGTATCGCTCCACTCCGCTTGGGACAGAGTCTGAGCGGCGTCATACATGGCAGAGTTGATCTGCCAAATGTCAACCTCTTCTGAAAGGACATCGTTAATCTCCGCTTACCCCCATGCCAGTTTTTGTGGCTCCAGCGGATCAGTCTTATTAAGCGCCCTGCATGTGATGATGCACTTCATCGATGGTACGATGGAAGCATCCTCTACAGCCAGACATTGGACATTGTTGCCATGTAATATCCTCTTCGAGCTGGCTCACTGCTCTCTTAGCAATGCAGGAGGTCGTTAGTTAATTCATCCGTCCACTCAAAGCGTCTTTTATCGTCGTGGTCGTCGCTGACTGGCAATCCATTGTTTTGTGTCCCACCACTTCGCCTTTGACCCATGATTTGAGCAGTCAGTTTTGGGAGCCTATTTCTTCCCCTTTTTTGAACCGAGATATTGAGTATAACGGGGGGTTAGCCGAGTATACCCACGGCCGACATTAGAGGAAACACCCTTTTCCTTCCGGGTGTACTTGTTGCTCAGGAAAGTGGTGGCGCAACTCACCAAGGCTTTGGTTGGTTATTATTATTATTATTGAATTCATAATGAAGATAATTTTATTGCAGTCAGACTGTAAGTTTTCCCAGTAAAAACAATATGAATTTCAAAAGAAGACTACTTTCATATCAATCCTTTATGACGTAATTAATTCACTAAACAACAATCAACTGTCATACTCAACAACATAAATTGTCTACTCTTGTGGTACCCGTTATTCAATATCCATAGAAGGGAATCAATCGTTTGAGAATCAGGATAAACTTGGAAAATATTATTAAGTTTGTAAATGGTGAATGCACCAAAATCAGACTGCTATAAATAGTGATCGCCAAAAATTATACTTCGCCCCATTTTCCACTTGAAATTTTAAACGTGAATGCTTCAGTGTAATCATTATTAACATAAAAGTAAATACACAGATATTTTTGAAAGTTCAGAGATAAAAAAATGGAGTAATTATCGATACCTACTTCAGAGTCATCTAAGTTTTAATTTATGTTTTTACTCACTTGATGATTTTGAACTATATTCGATCAATACTAATATTTCATATTATATATATTGTGATGATAAATGTATATTATTTGCTCTTTTATTGTAGTTTATCCTACATGTGAATCAATTTAGCCAATTCATATTTTTAACAAGCCTAAGAAACATTTTTTATTATTTATTCAAATATGTACGTACATATCTATGTATAATATGTTCATGACAAAAACAACTGTATCGATCTCTTGGACTTATCTAATGCCATGTATTTAGTTCTTTTGGAGTTTCAGTATTAACATTTCTTGCCATGTCGATAAAATTTTAGCGCAATAACTTTAAACATCCAATCTTCTTTTCTTGAATTGAAATTATACATTTTCCCTTGCATCCAACACGCAAAAGGATAGAGAGTATAAATTAATTACTACTGTTCCTCTTCTTTTTTCTTCGTGATCTTAGCATGAACAAATTAATTCAAGAATCTCCAATACAATCGGTCTGCAAACTGTCGACCGCAAGAAGACCACAATGACGAGTGTCTTACGGCACCGTTGGTACCTACTTATCGTTAGATTGACCGTTTGTAATAATAAAAATGCCGTCGGTAATGTTTCGAATGATGCGAATCGACAGCATGACAAATTTACATTAAATAATAATTAATCGCATCGCATCAATATGCATGTGTTCTTACAAGGATAAATAGAAATGCATTAATACTGGGAAGAGAGTTATCTATTTGACACATGTACGGGTCTGTAACATGATGAATACACCTCGACTTCTCCTTAAGGAATGGCGCTCGCATGCAAAAATGTCAGAGAAATCTATTAGCGGAGTTTTGATAGCACGATGTTTTGTTGGTTTTACTGTAAGAAGTTAACATCTATTATAAGTGCGGTTTATGACTTTTTCCGGCACATGTTTACTCAGAAAAGAGAGAGAGTAGCTCTGAAATAGAAATCATCCTAAACCTCCCACCATTGGACATCATAGTCATGGGAGAGGCGAGGATGAGCGCATACAGACTTATACAAACAGGTAATTGGAGATCCCAACCACAAATTGGGCACACCAAAACTACTCATGAAGTCAACATTATCGAACTGGAAATGATATCAGACTACATGTTACCTAAATACTCATACGAAAAACCATTCAGAACACAGCTCAAGTGGGACGAATGGGACTCGGGAGTAGAATCACTATCATCTGGCAACATCATCTGGTACACAGATGGCTCCAAAATAGAGATAGGAACTGGAGAAGGAATACATGGAGTGAAGCCAAATAGGAACGTAATACTTGGCAACAACACCACAGTATTCCAAACTGAGACACATGTCATAAGGACATGCATACAGATGAATCTAAACAGTGGGTACAAAAGAAAACACATCTACATTCTTTCTGATAGCCAGAGCGCAATAAAAGCTCTGAATTCAGTACATATTAAGTCAAAGCAGGTATGGGAATGCCTTCAGAGCCTCAATGAACTGGCAAAACACAACAAGGTAACACTTGTGTGGGTGCCTGGACACAGAGGAATCGAAGGTAATGAAAAAGCAGACCAAATTGCCAGACGAGCTTCTGAACTACCATTCACAGGCCCAGAACCAGTGTTTGGCATCAGCAAAACCCGATGCGGAAACCTAATAAATGAGTGGAAGAAAACAAAACACCAAACATATTGGGACCAAATCGAAGGGCATCGACACAGCACAGCCATGGTGAGGCACTTAAGCCAAACACTGACGGCTGACATTCTCAACCTGAACATACCTAAGATACGCATACTTACCGGCTTACTAACCGGGCATTGCGCCCTTATGAAACACCTGCACACCATGGGAATAAACAGAGAAACCGTGGAGTGCAGACTTTGTGGTGAAGAGGAGGAAACAGCCTCTCACATCATCTTCGAATGCGACGCGCTGTACAACAAGCGCTACAGAATATTCGGACAGACCAACCTAGAAATAGGCATGAATCCGAAACACCTAGTGAATAGATTACTAAACCTGATAAAAGACACGGGCCTATTTAACTAGGAACTACTGACGACAGAATACAATAGACCCCAGTTGGTCTCAGTGTCAAGGGTCACCCTCACGGGTAGACCCTGCGTCTGGCTCGTCAGCCTCAAACCAACCAACCAACCAGCTCTGAAATACCAGTGAATTTTCCATAATTGGTCGTAGTTCACCTTGTATAAATAACCCGATCTGCAGTTGAATCAGTTCATTATTTAATAATGTATTGAAAATGCACTTAACCGTAATCTACAAATTTATTTGGACTCATAAACTATAACATCTAATTCATTTTGAACAACTATAGTAATCAAAATTACTATTGCTAAGCCAACTCTTTCTATTTACAAACTCTGACTGTCGGTAAAACTAGCTAACTGTAACTAACTATCTGTCACTAACTAGCGTCCACCACTCATACTCGTTGTAGATTTCTCCACTATTCTAGGAAGGCAGAGAAACTATGTGAGAGGTCGCCGTTTAGAATAGTTTGAAATACTCGGTGACTTGTCTTGATGTATCTCTTGTATTCTTAGAGTTGATGCTGTCATGCAAGTATCGTTAACGAGCCAGGCATGATTATCCAAACATGCGGCCAGGTGTATTATTCAAGGTCCGTCTTCCGCACGTTACACTGCACCCTTCTTAGAGACCTTTTGTCCCCAAATGTCATCCTCAGAGTGGGTCGATACTTGCAAGACTCTGCAGCTTGAAGTTCTATGAAAGAAACACTTCACAGTCTTCATATTGGGTTGTGAAAAATGATTACAGCACACCAAAATCTGGACAAAGCTGGATCTAAATATCGTCTTCAACATAATTCTTGTAATACTTCCATCCACCCATCAATCCCACAGGATAATTTTGAGACTGCCAGGTCCACAACACTTTTGTTTTGTTTGTTTTTTCCGTTAACCAGCTGTCATCCCCCTACGAACGACAGCCCTCAGTCGAAACTTGTGCGAGCTAAGGATTAACGAGGTCTTACCTTTTTACGTGCGATTCCTAGCAAAGTCCATCATTATGTTCCTCAGTTTCGTGAGGCTCTTCTAGACATCTTCATAGGTCGGTTTATCTTCGAAAATGCTTCTTAGTATCCAGGTAGTAGATGTTTCTCTAGCCCTTTTTGAATTGCAGCACTCCTTCAATTTCTGGATTCTGTCCCCCTTGTTCCAAGAGTCGATCAAAATGATGTCTCTGGACATTTGAAGGTCTTCGGTCACACAATGGGCTAGCGAGTAATCAATAGGCACCTTAGAAAGGTCTCGTGGCTCCTCTCAAGTTACCCCACGTAGCACTTTCTGTCATGAACTTTTGGAATGTCATCTCATCCTCCAGTGGTCTGAGGATGCGAACTTCGTCGTAGTTCTCAGAGTAAGGAGACAACCTATTGAATTGAACGCCACCAGGATTTCCTTGGAGTGGCTTATAGATTCGGTAGACAATATCGTTTATCCTCTGCATGATCTTTTACGTACCTACCTTCCGACGAGTTCCGAAACTGTGGTGATAGTCTACGACGACGTTATATATACTACAGCCAAACTAGACCTCCTCCACTCTGTCGCTGGCAATATGAATGTTCAAACGGACTCGTTCATGGATATAGTCCATTCTCTGTCGTCACTTGCTGCTGTACTACTTTTAAAAGATAGTTGGTAGATCAAAACCCTGGTGTCGGCCCAAAAATCGATTTATTTTTTTTAACAGTAAGTATTGTCAAAAATTACCACTCGGTTTTCTACAAGTATCTTGAAAAGTATGGGGGAAATTGTTCCAAAGGCAATGAATCTCTTGTAGAGAACTGATAAAATCTACAAAACTTTTTTTGTGCAACCGGGTTGGTACATTTTCAATTGAGACAATCCGTAAAAATCTGCGGGATATGATAACTAACAACATGTACTTCAACTATGAAAGAAAACTTTCGTCAGATCTGTAGTTTTTGCACAAACCCGTTACAAACAATTCAACGGATTATCTTGCAAAATTCGCTGATTCGAGAAAAATCGTCGTATTCAGATTGTTTAAAAGGCATCTAGAAGTGGACATCAAAATCTACATTTTTTTAATTCTGCATTTTCACCTGAGAGGTGGGAAATGCGTTGAAAACGTCACTGAAAGTTGCTCCAAACGCTTGTTAGAATGTGTGAGATGTGACAGTAAGCCCGAGGCAGAATCTGCTACTCATTTATCCCAGATACAAATAATTCAATTCGCCCGATAAAATATCCAAGATTTCTTTCCTTTCTGGCTCAAGCATACGCGTATTGCAACAAATGCAATAAATCTCAGTAAAACGCAAAGTTCGCAATTTGTAAATATATACCCGGAGAATCTTGCGAAATCACTGCATGGCCGTTATAAATCATCGACTGTTATTTCTACTCTAATAACTGTAATGATAAAAGAAAGACACGACACCTCTGACCCAGGAGGTTCAGCAAACAATAAAAGCGCATTCATTTATATCACGTTTGACTAAGGAAAAAATAGCTCATGCCAACGTGCTCACAAAAACCCTCCACAAATGACATTCTTCTAATTATAGAAATTTACAACGTACGCCGTAAAGACTCATATTGTCTTATGAATTAATTTTATTTATTCACAGATAGGGGCTATAATAACTTCGGTTCAGTCGACTGAATATTCAATGTTCTGATCATGTTAAATGCTGTCCTTGCATTCGACTCTGGGACGAGGTAAATTGCTCCAAGTCCAGGATCCAGGAAGTTGTTGTAAGTTGCACTGAGTGGATATGGAACCCATAGAAATATAATAAACACTAGACGCCATACACGCGTCCAAAATTCCGTTAAACGTCCTCTCATAAGGAATGATCGCCAACCCTTGCAAGTTTTTTTCCCTTCGTGTATTCCAAATAAAGTGAAATGAAGACGGAGTACCCTTCTTTCTCAGCGTTTCCACCAAGTGGAAAAATGGAGGCAAATATTTGTCAGAAAACAACTACTTCCCTGGGTTATACCACGACGGACATTGCTACATCTGACAGATATTTGTGCAACGTTCTTCCAAAAAGACCCAATTGCAAGCGCTTGTCTTGTGGTTACACAGAAGATTATCCTTCATTTGTCTGGGAATGACTACCTGCAGACATGCATGTTTCGGGGTTTATTGCCTCTCATCAGTGCCAGAGAGGTATCAACAAAGTGAAATGAATATAGAGTACTCTTAGCGTTTCCACAAAGTGGAAAAATAAAGGCAAATATCTGTCAGAAAACAGCTAAGAGAGAAGGGTACTCCGTATTCATTTCACTTTGTTGATACCTACTTGTTTCGAAATATTCCAAATAAAGTTTGGAATATTATGTGGTTAGAACAGGTAATTGTGAAAAATTCAGTAAACTTGGCATCTCCGCCCAAAATCCTATTGTGGCATGATCGTGACGTTTCAAGCGAAGAAAGAGAACAGATGTCGGATTTTGGCGGTTTTAACAGTTGTTGCTACCTAGTTGTTTTTTTGTTTTGTAATTGCTTGCATTAATGCTGTTTTCTATGTTTGGAAAGTTTTACTTGGAATATAGGTACCTGTTCTTGGATAAATTTGAGTTCTTGAACAATCCAAAGTGCGCTATTTTATTTGAGTATACGAAGTTTTAGTGAATTGCTACAGTTGAATTGAATACACCTATACACTAAAATGATTATTACTTACACTGAACTTAGTTACCAACTCACTATAACAAGAATTCATACCCGACTCAGATTTTTTTTAATTATGCAATGTCCAAAACTGAAGAAAAAAACACTGAATTGTTTGTATTTTCCTATCAATAGATTTTGAAACATAATTCCACAATTCTGGATTTATAGAAATGAGTATGTGTCACAAACATTACAAAATAAAATGATATAGATCATTTTTCTTCAATCCTTCTATATTTCCTTATTTGAAATAAAGTAAATCAAATACTCTGTTTCATTTGACGATTTGATCTTTCCCATTGCTAAGAATGTCACTGGAATTTAATGCGATTCAACAACATTTGCAATTATATTATTGACCGAATGGAAAAATGTAGTTTTTGCAAATACTATAGCCGACAGAACCAGAACCAGATTCAGGAACAAGAAGTCAAAAATCCTCACTGGCGACAACTTCACTCACTTGCTCAGTAACACGATCTATTGCGCAAACTCAAAGGTCGGTGAATTTGCTGTATGGGGTCCTACGTACCAGAAACGATCACCAACACTCTTTATCTCAGATGTTTTCAGCGATATTGTCGCTCACTATTACGTAATATGCTACATAATTTTCTGGATGACATGATGATTTCCTCTTGCGTTTGACTATATTCCCTTTTGCATAATTTCAAGGATCAACAACTTCAAGACATCTAGCCTGCAGTCTGGAATTTGTTGGGCTTTCATAAAACAGGATACAACTGCCTTCTAGTGAATTTTCTGACAATTGGATGCTTTAGAGTAGTTCAACTCTTTTTGAAAATGATGAAACACTTTGTAAAAACTAAGAACATTAATACGGTTACTATAGAGGGAGCACTAGGACTTTCTCTTTTTCTCTCAAGAATGTTTAGATGGAGTAAAAATATCAAAAGTACCTACTTCATATTATAACTTTTTTCCCTAAACTCTTTCGTTACTAAGTTACGGGCCCTTAAAGTTACAAAAGGAAAAAAGTTTTTCTTTGATGACTCTTCAATTTATTTGAATTTACTTTGAATCTAAATTGAATATTATATCTTCCATGTAATAATCCGAAATATCTTGCTTATATTAGGAGTTTGGAACATAATATCTACCAATTGGTATTTAACGGCATTTTAGTTGCAAGTCTGGTTTGAATTGTATAGAAAATTAATTTCATATCGATACTTAGTTGCAAATTCAAGGAATAACTTTCATGAAAAATTCTGGAACACGTTAAATTGTATAACTATTCAAGTCAGTAGGAATTATGAATGAGAAGATTAAAAAGTAGGTTAGAAGCCAACAGCCAACTGTCAAGTAACTGGTATTGCCATTCAATTCAGTATTTTCCAATTAAGGTAATAGGAATCTGAGGTTCCAAATTAATGTACACGGTACCAAATGAGACGAGTTTACGTGCGTCCCAAATACTACGAAACGAAACATGGATGACTAGATTGGGCAGCGTAGAACAAGTTTGGGTGAGTATTTATGATTTTGTCCGAAGTCTCAGCATTGCCACTAAATCACTCTACAAAAACTCTCGGGTTTGCAGTAGATTATCTCCAAATTGAGTCCAGATTATCATCTTTTACAATAATATCCGATAATATTCCGACTCGTAGAATTTCAAATATGTTCACACAGTGAGCCTCATTACCTGAGTGGTATTGTGAATGTTTTTGTTATTTATCGCTGTGTTTGTTTCGGAATAATGTTTGGAGGTACTTAGTGGAAACATATGCTGTTGAAGTTTCAGCCCTGTCATTCAACTCGATATACACAATATTGCATTTGATATTATTGTAGCCCATAGATAAATAACACTCTGTTGAAAGCAATGTTGACATAGAAAATTATTGGATATGAAAACATGAAGAACCTTGCTTCGAAGAATTCAGTGAGTAAATTTGCAAAATGGTTTGGTTCCATGTTTCGGTCACAGTTCGTCGTCTTAAAATCTATTTAAATTAATATAAGAGAAGGGGGCAACACACATTTGTTACAAACCAATGTTTCTCTGAAATCTCAATGAAACTACATTAATATAATGACATAAGAAAATAAATTCATCAAGGGAATTATTCAAATCCAGTTGGAAGTTGAATAGTGTGTTTGGATTTTTAGGTTTATTGATTTCTAATGATTCCCAATGATCATTAAGCTTCAGTCCTTTATTTTTTAAAGGTATGTAAAATTCTGAATTCTTCATCAAAACTATAATTTTCTTCTAAAAAATTATTTGAATTGTTTGTTGTTGTTTTTTTGTTGACAATAAGTTAAATAAACAAAAAGTACGATTTTTTCAATTTTCCACAAAACTTCCCTTAAGGGTTTTACATACTATTCAGTGCAATGCAACCCATCCTTCAACAAGAAATTGCAGCCTGTAATAGCATGATTCATAGATTAGTAAATATGCCCCTCTCAGTAGACAATTTCAATTAAGCCGAAATTGATATATAAAATACTTTTGAAAAAACTAGAAACAAAAACTAATAGCAATATTTTTCCTGTCATGCAAACATTTAATCGGGGGTAATATAACAAGACCTTGTTTATCAGCGAATACATTTTTCAATTTCAATGAAAATGATTTTGTTTGAAAATTTATCGAGTTGAATTATGTTTTGAATAAAACCCGAGAGCATTTAAGCTCGAGGGTTTTATTCTTTGAACATAAATCTTCGAATTTAACGAGATGTATTTTCTAAAACAAAAATCGAGTGGAAATTTAAAAATTTATTCGATTTGATAAATGACGGTCGAGTTATATTTGATCAGATTATTTCCCAAATATGTCAATTAACCAATAACATTTATCCCACAACGTACATTATTATTTTTATTAAATTATTGAACATAATATGTCACACGACTTGTGAAATGTGTTGCAAACGTTCAAGAAGGACCATGCAGTTTATTCGCAAAAGAAACGATGCGGGTTCATCAGTGAATAAATTTTGACAGACAAGGGAAATAATAAAGATTTTTGACATACTTTGGACAATCAACAAACAAGGTTGCTCCATTTTTGGAAAGGTAAAATAAAACAGTAGCATAGAACAGACAAGACAATACGTTGGGAAAGTTCATCAAAAATAATAAAGACAGAACTTCCAAATTCGACAAATCAGGAGTATATAAACTACACTGAGGAACTTGCCCTGAGGTATATATTGGTCAAACTGGTAAAACCATCAGAAATCGCACTGATGAACATCATATGAGATATGTGAACAAGAAAACTAATCCAACACATTCAAATCATCTTCATGTAAAAGCCCTATGCATTGGCTTAACCTTGCATAGCTATCTGCAAGAGCACCTCAGTCTCCGCAGCTTTGATGTGAGTTTTTTGCTGAACGGGTTCCAACTCGGTAACAGACTCTGGGTCACCTCTTTCAGTGTCGAACACGAAACCATGCTCATCAGTTGCACGGGCTGCTACCTTGAAATGAAATGCTCCTCTATCTCTGCTTTTCATGGTCGTAGACCATGCAGAGAAGGGGATCTGAACTCCTGACGAATTCACATTCTCCATAGTGTACCAAACTCAGACTTTCACGGCCTCGCTGTTGTCTGAGAAAGTATAACCGTGTGAAAGAAGATTTATGATGCAAGCTCATATGGAGATGCCTAACTTCGCGAGTTTATACGTCGAGTTGTCGCAGCTACAATGGAGTAGAGCAGAATCGGAACGAAAACTATATTTGTTGCAGCAACTCTGTTCCTCCCCGATAGTTCTGATGACCAGATCTGTAGGACGGCTATTATCATCAATGTTATTGTTTGCCGTGGCGCTCCGATGCAACTAACTGATTTTTGGTTAATATTAGAAACCTAGAAGCACCAGACATCGGCATTGGTACCAAGGCAACTCACATCATACTTGCTTTGTGCTTTGATAGAATCTCTTGATAGAAGACCAAGACCAAGATCAAGACTTAATAAATCTTCCCAAGACCAATACCAAGACTTGACTTTCGAGACCAAGATCAAGACTCTTCCCCAAGAGTATTGCTCTTGGTCTCGAAAGAAAAATAGTGAACTCAAATCTACCCAATATTAAGACGAATTTGATGGAAAATGTTATGGCATTTTATTTCAATTATTTATTTTTCATATGGTAGGTTTTAAAACTTGTTCATTCAAAATCGAAAATACAATTTTCAAAATCTGTAGTTGCAGTGGTTAATAAGTATTACAATTTCCTCGGGATTCCGATTCCACCCCTCTGCCGCAACTGCATCTTACTGCTCATCACACAATAATCCATTGTAAAGCGGTCAATAAAAATCTAATTAACATTCCAACCATTTTGAACCTTCTTTCGGGCATGTCAGGCGTCGACTTGTGTGCTGTGTTGCTCTAATTTAATCTTCATTTAAGATTTCTTAAAAATTATATTATGATGGTGAAATGAGAAATTTATTACGCTTTCTTTACCCGTACTTTACAATTGTTGAAGACTGAGAAATACGAAATACCTATTATAAGCATATAAGCTGTTGGATAATTGAATTGAATAATTCAAATTCCTAGACAAATTTTGATCCAAGACCAAGACTGAGCCAGTCTCGTCTTGGTCTTGAAACATCAACTCCAATACCAAGACTACATTTATTTTTCGAGACCAAAACCCAGACTGATCAGTCTTGGTCTTGATTTTGGTCTCGTGAAGCCCTATTCAAAACTTTTACACTCATTTGAAAACACCCTCGTATACCACCCTGTATCTGTCGAGAATCACTTCTATGATAACAATTTTCAGTTACGGCTTATTTTAATTTTTCTACGGAATCATTTCGCTGTGCTGCACAAGAACTACGACGGTGTTAACCCTTTTTTGAGACGCAGAAGGAAAATTGGTAGTCCCAGCTGGATCCAATCATGTGGATGCGCAAAGGGCCCAAGCTGAAAAATCACTGTTCAAGTCCTTAATATCCTACCCACCTGTGCCAGTGAGTACTGATTTTCCGACACAAGCAGGAAAGAAAGAAAGTTGGAGAAATCAGACCATCAACTTCAAGTAGTATTATCGATCTTTCATAAGAGTGTCTCTGAATTTGTAGTTTGAGGGAAACATAACATTTTACTCTTTTCTGTTACATCACAATGTTGGCCTACTTAAAACACAATGTCTCATTTCAGTCAAACGTTATTCACGAATTGCCCCTTTGTTAGTGAGCACGACTAAGACATGGTAAATGGTAATTTGAAATTTGTAAAAGATTCAATGACATTCACATACAGTCATAAATAATTAGAAAACAATGGAAACTAAAGACCTATAATTAACACACTTAGTTGTTGGTATCGGACAGGACCGAACCGAAGTTGGAGATGGAATTGGGAGTGTTTTGAATAAAAAAACAATAGGTGGTTTTTCGTTGAATGAACAGACATTTTCGTTGAATTTCACATTCGATATGAATGTAGCTTTAGTGAACTGACAGGATATAGCTGTATATTTTCTTCGAAAAATTTAGTGTTTTGTTATTCATTATACGTTTATATAATATGTAGTTTTCTTGTGAATCATTTCAACTTTTTTTTTTAATTCTTACCTCCACAAAAATACTTTTTTTGTACAACTGATGCGTGAATATTTACTTTTTTTTCACTGCCAAAATAGTTCACAAAATAAACATGAAATATTACTTTTTGAAGGATTTATTTTTAACAGAGTCAATTATTAATTGATTTTTCATCATAAAACGAATTCATTTATTGGAATAATAATTGATAGTGAAGTTGGAACAATTACTTCCAACAGATATTCCCGAAGATGTTAATTGTTGCGGCTGATCAGAAACGTGAGATATTTCTTGGTCGGTAAGTCAGTCATTTAAAAAGTCAGTTACTCAGCTAGTCAACCTGTTAGTCAATCAGTTTATTGACCCTGGACAAATGAGGCAGTTGAAGAACCGTTCAGTTTGTAAGACAGTCAGCGTACGGCATTATCTGAAATGTAGATTTGAAATAATACTCCCTCATAAACACTCATAGAGTGTACCCAAAGGCATAGCCTGTGCGGGTAGAGGGCGGCTATTATTAGATATTATTTGCCGTGGCGCTCCGAGGCGACTTACTGATTTTTGGTGGCGTATTAACGTTTCAGCTATAGGAAAACCAGGGAAACCTACAGCACCACCCCAGGTGGTCGGTGTGCACTCCAAGCTAGCACCAGACGAGATTGGCATCTAGACAACTCACAATACACTTGCTTTTCAACAAGGCATGCGGTCGCCTATCGATCCGATATAAAGTAGTTTAGAAAAATTCTCTTGTACTTACATCGGGCTCGAACCGACTATCGTTATGCAGGAGTTTCGAGTGCATTAGACCGCTGATCCACCGACCACTCTAATATCAAATATATTTTCATACATCTTTGGAATGAATATATGATAACGTTATTCTTATAAGCTCCTCGTGGAACCATCTTTTCTATGCTAATAAATTTCATACAATATAAAGAAATGTGCTTGACTTAGCTGCTATTCCGGTCCTGTCGAAAAAAATATTTTATTCCAACTACCAGAGAAGTGATTATCGGTTGTCTATAACTTTATTTATAGTTATTAAATTATACCTAACCATCATGAATGGCAGTGTCTGTTTTGAAATTTCAATAGAGCCATGATTGGAATTGTTGATATAATTGAATTCCTAGGCGCAATCGATAATTAATTTCGTGTCGGCTTCCCAACTGAGTAAAATACTGAGCAGATCTACTGATGAACCAACGCAGTCAGTCATACATTTTAGTCTCGTCTATTTAATTTTGTTGACAATGAAACAATAGCTATAGAAATACTCTTCATTGCTAAGTACTCGAATGTGTGTTCTCAAGCCCAGTGTATATACGAATAAGGGCGATTAGTATTGACGTACTTTGCTCAATATGTACACCTTTTCATATGAAAAACATTTTTCATTGAAAGAATGTTAAACTGTCAGAAAATCTCCTGTTCTGTGGTTCACCGATGACTTGAGAACGCATTCCAGAACCTTGTTTGTTTTCCACATTGCAAATTTTGTTCATTTCTACACCTTTTCTCTCCCAGTGGTGATAAGTATTATACTTTTTCTTGTTGCTGATTCATTAGTTAATTCGTACTTTGCTAATTGTTGTACAATAAAGACGGATACCTCTTTCCTGTCCTACTATTCCCACGAATTGAACAGGAAAGCAAGAATTCCTAACACATTTCTATGACGTGACATAACTGATATTGACACCAGTTCCGTCGTATCATTGGTGTGTAAGTGATATATTTGCAATTATAAATGCAAATTGGCGCTGTAACCAAATAATACAACGACTACCATCTAATTGGTTTACATAACTAACGTCACCCTGCTCGTTAGTATCGAGTTTCAGCTCTTTCATACTAGGAAAAGATTGGCGAGATATAAAAAAATGCGATGAATTTATAATTATTGCATTAGTTCAATAGGTCGAAAATATATAAATAGAAGATAGGAAGGATATCGCGACGTTCAAGAAGGAGTGTTTGCCAACATGTTTGTTGAGGAGCACACTTACAGCAGGATACGAATGCCAAAGTAGCTTGTAAAACCGTGATAATAACCAATATGATCTTCCTTCATTGAAAATCTTGTGTGAAGCACCAACAATCATCCCTTATTGCAGCTGGCGTACACATTAGCAAACCTGTGGAAGAAATTGGTGCTGGCGACCATCAGAAATGGATGTTCGGATATGTCAGTGACGGAAAAGAACAATGTATGCCTCTTACAATAGTTCTTGCGCTCAGATCTGAAAAGTTTTGGTAGGCAAGGCCAGAATACAAAAGGTTACTTCGCCTAATCTGACGTTTCTTGAATTCTGTATCCTAAACGAGATCGTCATGTGATGCAACAGTGCAGAGTATTCTGTGAGGAACTATAACAGTCTCGTCACCTTCCACCACCTACAGAGGGCATCATCTACGAAATAAATGCCTGTTAAGTTGATTGTAACCCATTGGGTACCCTGTCATTACCTTGACAAGTCGTTTACCATGGAAGATACTTTTGAGTTTTTTTGAACGACCAATGATATAAAGCTTTGATCAGCTCATACCAGGTGTGTCCTGCCACGGTTCAACACACCGTTTTTGTAGCAGATCTTCAATTTCAACAATAGCCAAGCTATTTGGGATTTCTGAGATGTATTTCTTCACAATTCGTGATTTTCCTTGATTCCTCCTTGGCTAGTCTATCTGCCTCCTCATTTTAGAGAACAGATGTGTGTCTTCAGACCCACGAGACTGAGTTTCTACATTTTGCCAGGTTTTTCGACCTTGTTTGATGTCGTGGTCAGTATGGCTGCTTAACTATCCGAGCAGATTGCAATATGTCTTGAGCATCTATTATCAAGGTTTTTTTTAATGCAGCTGATTATGGCGTATACTCAGTTGGAACACTGAATCGAATTCACCTGAAAAAATAAAATTTCTTTTTCCAGACCTCTTTCGAAAATCTCTATTCCGCGCATGCCTCCAGATTTCGACCTTGCAATGTCGTTGGCAGGAGGCACGTTCGATTCTATGGTATTCTGTTTTTTTTATGTGAATTACAATGTTAAGGCCGTTTCTGAAGTTGAGAACTAGCAGTGCGTTGTCCAGTAGGACTCCAAGAACTGTAATTGGTGTCGTCCTCCTGGTGCCTATCACAAGAAAGCCAGCCATTCATATAGTTCATTTCTGACCGCGTTATTCAAAGTAGCTGGCCACCATATAATGAATTCGTATGTTTGGGCGAATGATTGCCGCATATATCCAATCGAGGATCTTCATTGTCACAATTCACGTACTTCTGAAGGCTTGTCCAGATGTCCAATATGAGCAAGTGGATGGCTAAGTGACTTCCTTAGTGTGATGAGCTCGTTCTAGGTCAGCTTGGCAACTATCACAACTCTATGACATTATGTTGACATTTTGTTTCGAAAACACCTTTCTGAGAGGTAGATCTTAAAACAGTTTCTTAATATTTTTGTTATTTGGTGAACAACACTAAAATCTGCATTGTCTGGGTTTACTCATAGCCCTCTGAGAAGGAGCTTCATTGCTGGATTTTTCGACCAGATTCACCGACAAGTTTTGGTCCATAATGATTCTAGAAGTCAGTTTACCATGAGGGCGACATAATAGTGACTACAATACCCCTCTGTATGTACTGACAGCCCTCTGACTGGCTGCGCCAGCATTGTGTCTATCCATCCAATAAAGGTTCCATTGGCTGCATGCTCCACTGTGGCATAACAAATAGATCTAAATGATTTGTTGTCAAAAGCGCAATCTATATATGAATACCCCTGAGCGGATCGTCCATCGGATTATGTGGTGGAGAGTCGTTTTGGTTGATTTTCCGGTTTGGTGGGAGATTTGTTCATTATGCAGTCGAAGAAACTTTCTAGGAGGAAGGATTATTTTTCCCTTAGGATGCATCTTCTGAAAAGTATATCTTGGAGTTGGAGGTGTCACCTTCTGATGTTTTGGGGCCTCTGCAGCCGAGACTGTCAACCTCTTCTGGAGTTTCTTATTCCTCCTCGGGCCTTCTTACTCTTCTGGAGTTTCTTATTTCTCCTCGGGCCTTCTTACTCTGATCCAGCCTTGGTCTCGTTCTAGGTTCGCTAGCATTCCTTGCCTTCTGTATGTGAATTCTGTGGGGGTGCGGGCTCAAGGAAAAGGAGCGGTGGGGCAGGAAAAACGAGGGGCTCAGTAGAGTCCTTCGTTTCGTAACCATTTAACCTCGTTGTAATGAGGTTCCTAGAAAGTTACCTCACTTTGGTGGGGTTTCCCAATCTTCCTATTGATTTTTTTTATTCATTTTGTGTTTCCATTTCAGGTTCCACAAGTGATGGGGGACTAAAGGTCACCCCCTCACAGCTACTTGCGAGAGAAAAGCCTCGATAATCTGGAATACCGCCTGATAGATCTAACACTGAAGACATTTACTACCCTAAGTGTCATACAGCCCTCGGCTTTTGAATCGACTTTTAGACGGTCTTGGATCATTAGGCATTGCTGTGTTTGCCCTGGACAAGTATATGCTCTGACGCCAGTATCCCCCCGTCATTTGGCACCTGGTTTTACAGTTTCCGAAATATCTTACCCTTGACCTCTCCAATATAATGAATGAACTTATCAGTAAATTCGGAATCCACGAGATATCTCAAGCACTTTTTCAAGAGCGTTTTTTCTCGTTTTTCTCGTTTGGTTGAAAGTAGTCGTATGAGGAAAATATAATCTTGCCGTACTTGTTAGGATAATTACTACTTTATTTAGGTGGGGTACGCACTTGTCGAGAAGCCAGATGGAGAGAGGGTGGCAAACATATACGCACGCTATCAAAGTGCAAACGTCTAGGCACCTGGAGAATCTATCAAGATAGACGATTAAACTAATTCGATTGCTAAAAAGTACAGAATGAAACCAACGTTTATTATTGATATCAGTTATTATTGATATTTTTTTCTATTCATAATAAAGGGTTGATTATACTTTTCACCCTGTATAGTACAGGAAATGTAACAAAATGTCTCCAACAGACACGTAAAGCTAGTAGGAGAATAGTAATGGGGGACACCTCCCACACAGTTCTTTTATTTTTTCTTCATGAACTCTTTAAGATAAAAACGGAGTTTTATTTTTATAACTCCTGCAGTTTTTGGGATATCAAAATCTCAGAAAAATAAAAATAAATTATTCCACTTACATGTGTAACATTTCATTGTTTCCATGAATTAATTACTCATGTACACAGTGGCTAGAATGTAGCATATGTGCCGCGGGTAATGATATTGATTTCATAACCAAACCAACGGTATATTAGAATCAGCTCAGTACAGTCAATGAGCTCATATAAAATAGTAACTCACCAATCAGTTGTTCCCTAGTTGTGGAGATGTGCAGTTAACGATGTGATTTCCTCAAGTACAGGTTACAATGGTATGCTGAAAATAACAATTAATAATGAGTGGATATCAATAACATGAGCCGATAAAAATAAATATTCCATCAACTATCAACAGAAAATTTTTTCTAAAAAATAGTCTGTATATGAAAGTGGATAGGTATCAGCGATTGCTAGCCATCAAACGCCAAATATTGACAGATCACATTTGAAATTGTACGGAAACTAGTCAGGGTGGCTCTCAGTTATGACCCACTAGGTCTCCTGACTTGAATATCCTATATTTTTTCCTATGTTGGCATCTCAAATCTCTAGTGAATACCGTTGAGGATGAAATCGAATATTAGGTGCATTTGGACACGTAAGAAATACTCCGGGGGTATTCGTAAGAGCACGGGCATCAATGAGAGCAAGAGCGCAGGCATGTCATCACACGTTAAAAGGTAAGGGCTACATCTTCCCCAGCACGCACAAGTCTGTCGAATACTTCTGAGGGTTGTGCTCGTAAGGGTGCAGTCGGCTGGTGTAAATAACGATTTCAACAATTTCAAAATTCAATGTGTAAAGGTTTTTAATAGTTATTCTGATTGAGTAGTCTCCTTGTTATTGTCATTATTGTTTTTTGTAATAAATCATTGCTACAACTACCAGGTCACGTCATCCCAGCTTCAATTTTCAACAGGTAGGACGACTGATCTGTAAAAAATGATGAAAACAAGATATTATCCAAATATATCCAGAGCCAACTAGACCATTCAAAAAATCGTTTTTAATATGTTTTCGTTATAGCGGTTACAGATACGGCAACAGAAATCCGATTTTTCATTTAGGGTCTACCATTGTGATATGTACTCAAAATTTCAGCAAAATATCTCTAACACTGCAGGAGTCATAAAACAAATATCTTAAAATTTCAACACTCTGTAGATCAGTAATGAAGCGTTTGCGAACATGCGTTTTATGAAATTTTGGAATGAAATAAGCCAAAAAATAACACATTTAGGAACATCCTGTATATCATTGAAAACCCACCTATATTATTATCAAAACGTTTTTTCTTCACTCGTGAGTTTAGAATCGTGATTATGTATGAACATTTATAGCGCCACTTAGGCGCCTCAATTACCATGTTAATCAATTAAATGGAATAACAACAAATGCATTTTATGATTGCAGATAGGTTGAACGCGTATTCCTATGTAAATTTATTACCCAACTTTGAATATAAATATATCCACCTGGTTCACCTCTACGAGAATTCTATAACTTTTTCCATTGTTGCTATTCACGTTCACTACAGATCATTATGAATTTATGTCGCTCGAAACGTCCGAATGTTTTCGATTTGATTCAGAGAACGGGTGAGATCCTTTGTTTTATGTTGATTTTATTCAAGGAAGACAGCTGGCGCAATTGCTGGAATGAGCAAGTGCTCAGGTTAGATATATCTCTGTATGATGATGAGCCTTTACTCGAATAGCTCGAATATATTTACCTCAAGCTTAGAAGATCCAGAATTGTTATTTCCAAAAGTAGTTTTTTCTCAACGGTTTTCTGGGTTTTCCTACAGCTGAGAAGTGAATAACCCTCAAAAATCAGTGAGTCACCCCGGAGCGTCACAATAAAATTATAATAATAGCCGTCCTCTACCCGCATAGGCTATGAGTGTTTATGAGGAAGTATTTTTTTTTCAATTGGGAATGGACCAGTCAGGCCCTGTCTCCGGAGCTTCGACACAGCCGGAGGGAGTTTTCAGCTGCATCATGGCTAGCCGGTTTGATTTTTAAGGTTGAGAGCAGTGTGTCCATTATTCCAAGGACCCCTATTATCAAAACCACCATCTTGACAGAATGTTTTGGGTAAAGCCTGCGGAGTTCAGAGAGTAGATCTCGATATTTGGCCCGTTTTTCCTCCTCTTTTCGGACGATGTTCGGTTCACCAGGAGCTGAAAACTCAATGACGAAAATCGTCCTACTTTGATGGTCGAGGAGGACTATATCAGGCCTATTGGCTTGTATTTGCGTGACAGTGGGGAATGATTAGTTCCAATAGATTCAGCACTTCCTTTTCTCTACAACATAATCAATATCCCCCAGAGCATAAGGCAATACCGGTGTCTTGTCTATGCCGTACGAGTTTCATATATGGTAGTACAACACTCGTAGCGCCGCATTATGATTGTGAATATAGACTGAGACCGCATAAGCTGGATTGGGTAAAAGCAAAGTATTATGGTCTCAGCTGACCCACGACTCGCTCTGCGTCAAGTTTCAGGAACCTCTATAACCATCACGCTATACTAGACGAGGATGTTGAAGCCACCATCCTGGCAGGACATTATAACTATCTCGTTTTCAGACTTCAGCCCACTTGACCTGAGAAATGCGAAGCCAAGGATAAGCCAAGGTCTTCAAGACCCCATGCATTGGCTCATCCTCATGTAGCTGTAGGAGACTCTCACTCTCCGCAGCTTCGACAAGAGCTTTTTGCTGAACGGATTTGTTCTCTGTTTGGGTTTGTCCTTTCAGTTTCGAATTCAACACCGAGTTGATGGACTGCACTGTGCAAAGAAATGCTCCAATCCCTGCTTTTTCATGATCGCCTACCAAGCAGAGGAGGAGATTTGAACGTCTGAAGAATGTATAGGCTCCATCCAGTACCATTCTGTTATGTAGACACTTCAAGCCTAAAGTCCACAGCCTCCAAGTTGTCTGGGAAAGTATGACCGTGGAACAGACGATTTAAGATGCAAGCTCCTATGAGATCTTCACGTCCAGTTCCCCTCAGCTCTTCCTGAGTACATTTCATCACTCCAAAGTAGTGAAGTAGAATCGGAACGGCAAGCATTGTAGTTGTAGCAACAGTTCTGATGACCAGATCATGCAGTTTTTGCACATACTTGCCACGGAGAGAATTTTCAACAGAGGTTACTTCTTGGGTGTGGCGTTGTTCCGGCATCGAGTTGATGTAGGATGCTTCCGTCTACGAGCTGAACGTCTTCTCCGTATTTCTCGGATCTTCCTCTTTGAGATGAACCGTGGCACATTTGTCGATCCCGAACTTCATTCCGATAGCATGCGTGTTCTCTAGCAGCACCCTTAAGGACTGATGGAGATCCTTTTCTCCGGATGCCTCCGGTTGCTGAGGGTGCAGCAGTTGTATCCGCGGGTTTTCCGTTGTGCGACGGGCAATGGCAATAGGGAGATGCAAAAGAGAAAAGGGCTGGGGGAGTCTTCCTGAAACACGCCCCTTCTAAAGATAAGCTGCTCTGTTTGGACTCCGACATGACCAGAAGTTATGGTGAAGCGAGTCCTCCAGAGCGGCATCAGCTGTTCAATGCATCTCACTATTTGATCGGGTACTGCAAGGGATCTGAGTCATCTAGCCATATGTTGAAAACTCTTGCTAGATGGTGGTGGGTACATTGACATATTTTCCACCAATAATTATTTAGCACATCAGGACCTGGAGCAGCAGAGTTGTTCGAGCCTTTGAGGATACCTCAAACTCCTTCCGTATCTACGTTGAGTGGTTGCGGAAATTCGTAAATGTCCCGTCAGGAGGATTCCACCCGATCCGCCGCCATCGGGAGTATTATTATTTTCATATGTAATTTCTGTCGCTATATCTGATCTCTCACTTTGCCACCTCTTCAGAGGGGAGCTAACTTCAATAATCACGAAAATCACGTTTTTGCGATTTTTCGCTTATAGCTCACAAACGATCCTTTTTTTAATAGACTATTCTATTATATTGAATTTCCTAAAATTCACATATATCGACTTAATTCCTATGATGTTCCAAATCTCCGCTAGAGCGTCTAATAATAATTTGAAGACCCAAGTGGATGAAGGTTCCATGTCGCATTTTTTCGTACAGTAACTTACTGCAATTTTATAACATCTGTGGTATAGATACAATCACAAATAAAGGGAGCATTGTAAATTTCTGATATTTTGAAGGAGTTCATTGTTGACAAAATAATTATGTTACATTTTTATTTTTGTTGCATGACACCTTTATCCACTTAAAATTTCGAGAGTTCTGTTGACGACAGACCATAGGCTCTGTCTCATTCTATAGCTATAATTGTACTGTGGGCAGTGTTACTGTGATATCGTATGATGAGGTTTTGATATAACATATCAATACTTATATGATCAAATTATAAGAAGACATTAAATCATTTTCCCAATTATGACAGCAATTTTTTTGAGTAATTGGAAGCAATGGAAGTTTTATGTTTTAACTTTTATAATTTTGAATTTCTTTTCAACCCGAAACTGGCATTGCTATTATTCTGATCGCGCCCCACAAACTATCTTGTTGGTGAAATTCAAGCTTTATTTTTTAATTCTGTTTTGTATCCTGTTTAATTTCTGAAACTGAAATCCTAAATCAAAAATTCTAAAATGTATCAAGTAAATCTTCCGTTACGTTTGAGGCTCAACGAAACCGGGTTATCATAATATTATAATCGATTTTGGGCATATAAAGTTCATACCGTGGCATCACCGCACTTTCAAAGTGCATTTTTTGCGTTTTTCACCGTGACAAAAAGTAACAATTCTAAGCGCGCTTCAGACATAGCACCTCTGACGAAATAGAAGTTGAAAATCAAATCCAGCGACTAAAATTGCATATAAAACCGCTGGGAAAATAATTCTAACATCCACTTTGAAAATGGTGAAGGAGCCAATGTCAGCTTTCTCATTTGGGAAATAACTGTCGACTGTTTTGTAAAATTAAGTAGGTAAGAGTCACTCACGTCATTACAACCAATTATCATGAATTGGTATGACTGAGTATGATGAGATTACATCAGGCCTGCATATTTTTTTGTAGAATGATGAAAATTAGTTTCTAAAAAGTTAGAAATCAGTTGTCTTGATATATGAAATGGTTGTGGAGGACTACTATCCTTTTTTCTGTTGAATTCTTACTATACAAAATGGGGTATTGGACGTTTGTAGTGCAACTCGATAGGAGCAAAATATATTTTCCCTTCACCACTTCAGTTCAGTAATCCTACACATTCTGACTAATCAAATTCCTTTTGTCTTGCTGAGGATACACTAAAAACAATTTTGTCTATTTTCCACGATAATTTTATATTTGTTGACTACTTTTCGGCTAATAAAAGTTTTGAAAATGGTGTGATAACCGAAACTAGTCAACAAAATATAAAATTATCGTGGAAAATAGACAAAATTGTTCTTAGTGTATCCTTGGTGAACATGTATTTCCACAAAATAAACAAGTCGTCAATCAAAGAACCTCTTGTCTTGGGTTCTACAAAACTTTGCAAGTTGAACCAATTTGTTCTTATATAGTCAATGGCCTTCTGTCTGAACGCAGATTCAAAAGTATCTCATTTTCAAAAAAAATTACTGAAAAAGATCATGATATAGAGCGTCTACACAAATACTTTATTTCCAAAGTATAGTGCTGCAATATTTTATTAAAGAATTCCTTCTCCAACTCATGATTGAAGTATCGTCACAAGAAATACCCATTTCGATACCTAACTTTATCAAATTAATTAATTCTCGCATTCAAATCCATTAGTATCCAAATATTTGAATAAGCATATAGATGTAAAACCTCTTCGTCACTGACAATAGTTTGTGGACGCAACAGTTAAGTCTCCAGCCAAATCCCACAGCTAATTTGGTAACAAGAATACGCAATAAAAAATCAACTTGTGTGGCCCACGAGCATATATAAATCTGTATAATTTCATTTTTAATGTATACAAGCAACAAGGTACTCGCTATGTTCATGGGCCGAGAAACAAAAGTGGATTAAAACTATTGTGATCGCTTACGCAAGCAGAAATGAATTTGTATATAATTAATTATGAATTAGAAATATGAAAATGTCAACTCGGGATAGTTGCAGCTTTCTCGGTCAGTGGGACCAAAACTTTCTCCATGAGTCTTTTAGTGAAGTAGGTACTTTGGAATTAATAGAATAAAAGGGTCCACATAATACTAGTAGTATGTAATAATTTTTACCTCAGGAGTTGGGCAAAGCGTTCGGATATTGAATGGAATTAGCGGTAGGGTGAAAAAAATCCTGAAAATTATATGAAAATCACCAAAATAGCTTCATTTCGTCTGTATTTCTGAATTCTACTCTAAGAATTCTGGTTTCAGAGAAACCATTACCCTCTACAGAAAATTGCTAGCATATTTAGTTTCCCAAAAGGAACTGATATCAGCGAAGGTGCTGCACAGTACGAAGTCAACTTTGTTTCTTGTACACTCCCAAAGAGTGAATTGAAAAATTCTTCCCTCAAAAGAAAATGAAGTATAAAAACAAACATTCATCATTAACTCAAACTCTGCTTATTGCAACAAAAAATGAGAGATTTACCCTATTTTGGTGGTGAGCTAACAGAGTGGCCTATTTTTATTAGCGAGTTTAAAAGGTCGACAGAGCAATACAAAGAGAACTTCGTTTGGACAAGGTTTCCGAAGGTAGAGCCAGAGTTACAGTAAGGGATCTACTAACTTACCCCAGCAATGTGAATAAAATAATCAAGATGTTGCATTTGAAAATTTTGGTCGATCAGAGTGGATAATAATGTCTCGACTCTTGCGTTATTTCTTGAATGCAATCAATAATATGGTCACTACTAATTTTCGTGCTAGGAATCATTAAAAGGTAAGACCTCGCTAATCCTTAGCTCGCACAAGTTTCGACTTCTGAGGGCTGTCATTCGTAGGGGAATGACAGCTGGTTGATAGAAAAAACAATTTTAAACAACATTTTTTTTAAATACTATGCATCTTGATGTAACAAGTATCAAAGAAGGCTTCAAACTATTGGGTGAAAAGAAGTCAGAGTGAAAAGTTCCAAGATGAGTTAGTCGCTCTCAAAAAAAAAATTAACCAAAGTCTAGCATTTTATTAAAATTATCCGCATTTTTAGACACAGATGGCATTATCCGTCTCAAAGGACGATATCCTAGTGATACAGATTAAGATATAGATTTCGTCTCAAGAAATCCTGTAACCCTAGATCCAAAGCATGAGTACACAGTTTTATTATTCAATCATTACCATGAGAAAGTCGGTCATGTTGGATTAGAAACAGTTGTAAATAATTTGAGAATGGAATATTGGATGCTCAACGATCGTGCTTCAGTAAAACGATGTCTTCACAATTGTTACAAGTGTAAAACCACAAGTTCCAGAAATGGGAATATTTCCACCACAGAGACTGGAAGCCTTTGTTCATCCTTCCTATGTGGGTATCGACTTATTTGGAACAATGATGGTTTCTATTGGGAGACGAGTTGAAAAGAGATATGGAGTTCTCTTACATGCCGTGAAGTGAGAGCCGACCATATTGAAGTTGCTGCGTCCCTCGACACCAGCTCAACTATTCTCGCAATAAGAAGGTTTTTAAGGAGAAGAGGACAATCGAAGGAGTTCATAACTGATAATGGGACAAACTTTATTGGAGTTCAATCCACTAGGTTCTCCAAATATGGGTGATATATGGGAAAGAATGGTGCGTTCTATCTAAACTTCTCCTAAAATAACTTTCAAGTCCATTCATCCCCAAGAAAAGTTTTACTAAGTCTTTTAACCGAAGCTGAATATATTGTCAATTCAAGACCTTTGACACAGTCGATTCTAAGAACCAGAACCTATCATTCCCAACCACTTTTTACTTCTCAGGTCAGGAGAGGTTCCAAATTACGGAGAGAATAGTTCACTCAGCAGAAAAGAATGGAGGATAGCCGAAGGATTAGCTGATTTATATTGGCCTCGTTGGATTGAAGAGTACCTTCCAACAATCATTCAACGAAAGAAATGCATTCTAGTACGGAACCTATAATGATAGGGAATGTGGTCACTATTCTTGACGAAAAAATGCCAAGAAATGAATGGTTGATGGGTAGGATAACTGAGGTGTTTCCTGGCAATGATGGCTTTATACGAGTAGCTCGAGTTGCAACAAAGCGCTTTACATTGGCATTTGCGGGGCTTGCAGATGCGAAGAACTAACTAAAATGGACGTTGAAGACCTTGATGATCGTGGCGATATGGTGATAGTTATTCTTCCAGTTACAAAAACCAAGAAAAAAATTACATTCATTGTTTCTGATGACATAATAAACGGAATGTCCGCCTTGGCTTAATACCGAAAATATAAAAATCCCCGGCAGCTTATGTGAAAGTATCAGAAAACTTTGAGTGAAACTTTGAGGGAAAAGTAACTTCAACAATAAAACTTTCAGACTTATTCATGATAGAAATTAGATAAGACCAAATGAAATATAATACTCGCTCTTGAGTTCAGTGGAGCATAATTAATCACAAAACTCACTTCTTGTTTTCCCTATCAAAATCATTATTATTGCAATTTTAATCCTATGCCCAACTAATAACTCAACTGTGTCTGAAATGAATTGAGGCCAGTGAACTCGGAGAGTGGAAATCAAGTCACCCATGCTTCGAGTAGTATCATAAGCGCTGTCCTTTGTTTTGCGTAAAAGTTGGCAATGAGAAGTATTTTTGATACGAAATAACTCCATGTAGGTGGTCTTCCACTTTGCCCATTATTTTATATTTTCGGTTGAAATAATAAATATCACAGGTGAAAAGCTGAAACAATTAATAAATCAGACGGTCTGATGATATAGGCTAATCCATTACACCGGTGTTAATGCATTATCAGAACCGGGCTTACTGAATTGCATAAGAAGTTTCATTCCAGGTGGTGATTTTGTGGTGATCAAAATTGGACTATTGTTATAAATCCATATTAACCCAATTGATGAAAGAGAGAGAGATACCTTCGCTAGGATATCATACTAACCAATGAAAAATGAGTTACTTCATTTTCATTGATGTACCTATTGTTATATGAGCTCCGTCGAGTATAGAATAGAGCCATTTTTCGCAATCTGTCTACTGTAACATTCTACCATTTCCAGACTCTTGAATCCATCAAGCAGTCTTTGGTCGTGTACCTGTCTAATTCATCTTGAACTGGTGTCATGAAATCAGTGATCGTTTTGTGAAGCATGATGGGGAAACGTCAATTTCTCTGGTCTCAAATATACTCTTTGAGACGTGTTTTCATGGCCCATCCAGTTTGACCAATTCTAAGACCTTCAACAGTGTAATTTGTTTATTGAAGAAATAAGTTAGGAGATGTGTCAAGGCATGTACTGGTCGCTGTTGTCATTTCAGGCTTGATCTGATTCAGGGCTGCCAACATTTCATTCTATTCAAGAACAGTCAAGTTCAGAATTGATCTTTAGGGCTTTGTAACAATCGACCATCTCATTAAGTCCTCTCAAATAAACATATTCCGTTAGTATTATTTCCAACCCGTTATCTCGTTAATCTGGGTAGATTAGATTGAATTGGGGCTTTGGTGGTACAAGCCTCCATACTGCAATCTTTTCAGATATATTGTGTGTTCTCGATATCATTCAGAGTTCTCTATCCAAACCTATCGTCACAAGTTTCCATAGGCTAGTTATTCCCATATATAGGTGAGCTCTTGGTTTTTCTTCTTGCAAGATTATGAAACCTTGACCTCGACAAACTTCAACAGTGGCATTGTATGTTCCTCTTCTTCCTGACAGAACCTTCACAGTATTTCTTCTGCCAGGTGGATTATACCAATATATTTGTTGAACTTACAATGCCCTGTAGGGGTTCAACTGATATTAAAATGATGCTTCTTTACTGGCTCAGTGGATATTTCGAGAATATTCTCGAGCTAGTGAATAGACTTCATTTCTTCAGTGCCTTTATAAACTGTGTGCTAGTACCCTAGATACAGTTAGACTATTTTAACTAACCAGCATATCCAGGGATATGCCCCAAGATGAGATAAAAAAAAGTTCAGCTTTGTGAAAGAGTTCATAACAAAGCTAAGTAGCAAAAGTGAATTGGACAAAGATACCATCGAAAGACTCGAAAGAATAAATGGTACACAAATGGACCCAGAACAGAAGCAACTGAAATATGGGCCTGGAACCAAATATTCTTAAATTCTATGCCATCGGGAAATGTATCTAGTTCAATACAGAAAGAAATTTTCGCAGTCAAGAGATTAGTTGCAATGAACTCCCATGTAATCAACTTCATGACGGTTTGTGAGTGCCTAGAGAAACTGAATGAACTAGGCAAGATTAACACTGTTACCCTCCTATGGGTTCCCGGACACAATGGGGTGGAGGGTGATGAAATAGCAGACCTTCTTGCAGAAAGGAGCTGAAACACTATTTCTCCGGGACCTGGACTTTTTTTGCGAACAATACTTGAACTTGAAAATAAACCCATCACTGGATAAATTCATCACAAGAAATGAGGCAGGCCGAGATACTGCTGGGAAACTTCAACCAGAAGAGGTCAAATGACTGCACCTGTACGAGTTAAAAAAAACTCAAAATACTAACGGGAATTTTAACAGGAAACTGCCGGTTGAGAGGGTCGGTCCCTTGAGAAACTTAGATTAGTAAACGAAGGAGAATGCAGATTTTGTGAGGAAGACGACGGAACCTCTATCCACAGCGCCTCAGAATACATTATCCTGCAAAATCCAAGGGTAAGATACCTCGGAGAACACCAAATAGAAGAGGAAGATCTACCTAACATGAAACCATCCGACATCCTGAACTTTTTAAAAGCCATAGGAGTGGAGAAACTGCTCGTATCAGTCGTTGAGATATCCCAAAGGCTGGGGACCACTTAGGTCGCAGTGTATTGATACCTCCTTTGAAAGAATAGAAGTTTTGGGTAATCATCGTAGAGTAACCAGGACAGTGCATTTTGTCCCACATCAACAATAGAAATGATGCTCCTTCTTATATATCACCAAAATATACAAATACACCTCTCCTTTAGAGGCAAATTTTAATTTTCTGAAAGAAGAACAAGAAGTGGAAGGGCACTTGACACATGGCTTCAAAACGTAAACATTGGAAAGATGTATAGAGATAAGCTAAAGAAAATGGAAAGTTATGAGGTAGTTTTTTGGGCTAGAACAAACAGATGACTTTCCAAAAGCCTCATGATTGGGAGCATCCTCAAGTTTCGAAAAAGTGGAACAAAAAACTGATAGTACCGAAGGATATTTGCCTATCGAGCAAAGATAACTGACTATACATGTTTTTCGATATTTCAAAGAATGGAACGAAGCTGGTATAACCTTCTTCTTGATCACTGCCCTCTAAAATATCACCTGAAAATGCTAGACAGATTGGACATAGCACAGCGCAACCTGATATTGCTGATCATGTGTACTGTGCGAATACTCAACTAACTTCCAGAAAAATAACAAGTTTGCCATTTATACGAAAGGTATCCAAGAAGGGCTTTCGAAACTCCAGCATAGCGATAGTCGGTTCGAGCCTGACGTAGGTACAAGAGATTTTTTCTCAAATACTTTATATCGGATCGATAGGCGACCGCATGCCTTGTTGAAAAGCAGTGTATTGTGATTTGTCTAGATGCCAATCTCATCTAGTGCTAGCTTGGAGTGCACACCGACAACCCGAGGTGGTGCTGTAGGTTTTCCGGGTTTTCCTACAGCTGAAAAGTGAATACATCACCCGAAACATCAGTAAGTCGCCCCGGAGTGCCACGGCAAATACTAATAATAACCGTCCTTTACCCGTACAGACTATGCCTTTGGGTACACTCAACGAGTTTTTATGAGGGAGTATTATTATTATTATTATTATTATTATTATCAATTTCCACCCTAACCATTCTCTGGCAAATAATTCATTCCTGGCAAGTTGGATACTTTGAAATATTCAATTATTCAGTATGATCATTCGTTTGTATGTTAGTGAGCTGGGTCTTAGGAAAGACCTCTCATGTTGATCTAGAGATAATGACAGGTCCCATACATTCTTTGAAATCCATTATTAATTCACAAAAATTGAAAAACATACCAAAGAAATAACACAACCACATAATCGTAAAACGAGATACATGGCAATTCTCTATTGAATACGGGGTTCAAGCTAGATATTTCTTTCACGAATGATCTCGATATTTTATGAGGTGAATCATCAGAATTCTATTCAAAATTTAGTATCAGTGAGTTCAGATTCCCGAAAAAAGTTGATTGATGAGGACTATCTACTCGTATGATGAATTCTTACTTTTAATTGTGAAAGTCTACCAACTCAAATCACATTTTCATTACAAGCGAATGTCAAAATATTATTCGCAGCGTGATATACTTGATCAGTTATTTCAATGGCATAGATATTTCACGTAGGAGCTTCACCACGCAAATTACAGAACAAAAATATATCTAATCATGATTTACAAATTTTTGTTAACGTCCACAGTTGAGTTTCAATTGTTACTGTCATTATGAAACGTGCCTATTCATTGTACTACACAAAATACGCTTGCTGTGAATGTGATAGATATTCAGAGATCATATTTAATAAATCTGAGAGCATATAAGTGGAAACGAACTTTCATTGATTTGGGTACCAAACACAATGTTATCTGTGCACTTTCAAAATAATTGATTTTGTGAATGAGCAGAATATTTCTCCCACAACCCCCTGAGAACGTAATAAAAAATCACGAAACTATGCGCAAAAATAAATACTAACGTACGCGTTAGGTACGTTACAATCATTTTCGTAACACAAGTGTGTGTTATTCACATTCAATACAATTCTCACCCAAATTTCATCGATGAGCATTAAAATTAAATGCTTCGCTTTGCCTAGTCACGTCCTATGGCATCAGATTGGGGTTGGTTATCACTACAAATTTTAATATTTAACATATTTGGTAGAATACGTTTATATTTTTGTCAATTACTATTCACCATTTTGCTTCAGTAAATTAGGCTGGTCCATGGAACTTAGCTGACTATTATTACCCCTTCAACCCCTCATACAGAGTCCACGCTTTTATGAAGCCTCAGCGGAACCTACAAATCTACATCTTGGCTTACGAAAATCACAAGAGCTGTGAAGTCTTGGGTTAAGCATTCTGGCTTTTGGAAAGGCTATCGCCTGGGCCCAAATCCGTGTGATTCACGTCGTAGGCAAAACTATACTCTGATGTGGTCGCAGCAAAGGTATAAATAACATCACTCACTTTCAGTTTCATTTTAAATTAAAAAATACTTCCAAGGGTGGGCGACTTTGATATTATGTGTTGGGGGAAAAATCGTTGAAAATAATTCTGACATGCTCATGATGATTTACACACTCATACTATACTTTTCATGCTCGATATCACTAGTTATAAGATTTTTAGTTTATTATTGCTCAGCTTCTCAACCGTGGGCGGAGTGATTCGAAAGAGATCCGGTCCTGTCCCGAATTCTCAAATTGGCTATAAGGAATTTGCATGGGTCACTTTTGCGTACATAACCTGCACGAAAGCCCATAATATGTCGTTATACGCCGGTACTTACTCGATATTTATGTTTAATTAGCAGATATACACGTGTTACCGAACTATTTATATGTGATTGTGACCATTTACATTGTAAATAATATCGTTAAGCAGTGCCAAGACTAAAAATGGCTGTTTTATTATTGATTCTGTTTTGTTTGTCTTTTTGCGGGAATTTGGCGATACGAAACAATGGACGATATTTTATGCGTTGTATTTTTGATCGTATAATGAGGGTAATGTCAGCGTGAAGTACGTTTGTATTTAAATCATTTGTGGTTCATACTGTCTGGGCGAGATATGCCCCCATTATCAACAACTCGACAATTTATGGTGGATTATGTAGTGCATGGTGGAATAAGATTTAGGATTTGATAATAATAATAATAAATATAGTTCATTGCCATAAACAAAATTTCTTCGTTTCGAAAAGCATGAATACAAAAGAATGAATGAATGAATATATGTCCATCATAAAATTGGCTATATCCATATTGGAAAATAATTGTTACTGAAATTTCTGAAATAATCTTATGGTGGTTCGTTTCTGCATGTCTGACAAATGTAAAATTCGTTGCGACTCATATCACGTGATCTCAGATTTGGCGGGAATTTTTAACAAAAAAATTTGTCAAGTTGACAAGATATCAAACCATTTTATCGAGAAATTGTGTTTGGAATTCAACAAGGACCCCATGTATTTTGAACCAGATTGAAAAAAAATCAATTATACCATTTTATTCCTCCACCCTTACTACGAAACATACATTCTTCTTGTTTTATCTGAAAACAGCTTTTATAACCTAAATCACATAATTTATAGTTAATGCTAATCAAATATTTGTGGAATAGAAATTTTGCCGTAAATTAATTATAAAACACGCTTTTGTTTTTAGGTGAAGGTGAAGTTATGCCCTATATATTGTTGCACATGACTTCATTCAGTATTTTCCGAGGTGGAAATATCTAGCTAAAATATGTACAAGACTCAAAATATTCAAAAGACTGAAAATACTCATAATCAAATCCAAGTAACTCAAAGACTCCGTCAAGGCTAAGACAAAGATTTAGCCGATGACTGAAAGATTGAAGCGAAGATTTAAGGACTGAAAATTGACTCAAACGACTCAAAATGTCTAGATGTACAAGATTCAAAGTAGACAAGTCCCCCCTTGGTATTTTCAACCAGGCCCAAGTAAATGAAGTTAAATTACCAGAGCAAATAAACAAGTGCATTCTGAGTATAACAGAAAGAGACGCTGCTATTACTGCGAAAAAACCGGCCATTTGCAGAGGAGCTGATGAGGGAAATCAAGATCAAGGAGTACAAGGTCGTTTCCTTAGAAGAAGATTCAGAAAATCGCCCAAGGTAGAACGGAGGCCTGGAATATTTGAGCTAGTCTATAATTGAAGACACTTTCAGTTTCAAAACATCAATATCTCGACACTGATGAGAAATGGACGAAGTCTGCCAGTTTGAGGCCACTCAGAAGATTAAAGGTGCACCCACATTATGGATACGAAAGCTTCGAGAGAAGTTGTTTGCCCCATCTCATACAGAATCTGTGAGACCGATGAGATGAAATATGGTTTTATAAACAGCTACGGAAATCATGCCCTATCAATATTGCGGAAATAATGGAAGAATGAGTTCTGGGTTTGGACATCATGGAAAAGAACGACTCCATCCTGATTATCAAAAAAAATTGCAGATCGACATGGAAGAAATTTTTATGGGAAGAGAAGATGAGAAAATTCATCCAATAAAGATCTATGCTGAGGAAAGTATTCATATTCCGGAAAACTATGGATCCATCATCATTGCCAAGATGAAAGAAGAGTCTGGGAATTCGAACTCTAAAATTATTGTGAATTTTAAATAAAGTAGCGATGGAATTTTAGTTGTCTGATGTTTCTTGAATCAATACTACATATATTGAAGTATTTCTGAAGATAAGCGGTTAATTGGGCTAGTAATGTTCTAACTCTAACTCTAACTCTGTGAAAAAAGCTAGAGGTTTCTTGATAATAATCGCAACTTTTTCCTTACAGATACTTCCAACCAATTTAGTTCAACGCCGCATCAACCGCAGCGATGCCCGACCAATTGGACAGGTCCCGGAGAGACTCACATTTTGCAAAAAGAGAAAGATCGCTAATATGATAAACAACATGGCAATGGAAAGGACATTTGGTGATCACTTGGATAATTTGGAATCGACCGAAGCTATTGAGAGCCATGTTACGGAATCGAGGCTGTTAGGAGTTGACCTTGTCGCAGAGACAAACATGAAGCAAGAAGTTTTCTTGGACTATGCACTCACTATCGATAATTCGTCCAGAATCCTGGAAAAATTTCTTGGCTGAAAAGCTATATTGGCTCATCCACGAAATGAAAGCACTTTCATTTTGGAATGTGATGTATCTCAACAAAAAAAAAATTACGAAGAGAAAGTGGAAGCCTACTTTAATCTAACTCAAGGCAAAACCGAAAGGAACTAGCGAATACTAGATTGTTCTAGTAGTAGTAGTACTGTATATATACGAGATAATTTTCTATTGAATGGAAATAATTTGATTAACGAGCACAGGGAATTAATTTCATTTTTTTTTTTAAAAACTCACTTTTCTCAAACAATGAGCACGCTGTTTTTTAGTATTTTCATCGGAAGTAATTGGAATATTGGAATTAATTGTGAAAACCATCATACATCATCATAGACATATTTCAGACATTTATGAATAATCAATGTCATCGAACATTTCTAAGTTTTCTTGTAAGGTCTGATTATAGCGCTTTGCCAGGTTTCCAGGTGGTGAGAGAGACTTAACAATATGACTTCGAAATCATTCATCGTCGTGGTAGAAGACGACGCAACATAATTAAAACGTTGATACTTGGAGCAGCAATGCCGATATTATCGGAAACTTCAAAATAAACAAGTCAACCTATACAGTAATGAGTATGGCGAAAAAATGCTGCAAGCCACCACCGTAAGGGTCAAGAAGAATCTAAGAAGAACGCTACAGAAAAAATTATAGAGTGTAACAACTATGTTGAAAAAGTTTGATTTTTGTATGGAAAACATTAACGATAAAAATTAATTTTTTTTTTCTGTGATAACTAACTAGCTGAATGTTGAACTACATCTTCATAATGAAAGGAGTTTCTGAGGCTTCAAACGAAGTCTTCCAGTCGAAGTGCCTTCTGTGGTTCCTATGATGCTTCCTTTCTTAGTGAGTGGTGTTGTTATCATAAGGCCAATTGACAAAACCAATTGGGAATCGATTGCATGTTGTGACCAGGTCTGCACTGATGATCGGGTGAACCGTGAAACTAGTATATAGATAGTCTCACCTGTTTTCGATTAACACTTGGTTGTTGCCATAAGAGGTATTGAAAAGAATTTTCTTGTCAAAAAACTTTGCCAGGCGTTGGCCAAGAATATTTGAATATTTTTCATGATGAAAGAAAATTTTCTTGTTTTCTCTAAGATAATATACCTTATTTTTTATCGTAGATTTTTCTATTTAAAAATAATCCAGATTTTTTCAGTTTTTCCAATACAATAAATCGAAGAAAGTTCGAAAATATACGGAGAGGATCAACGAAATGAAAATAAATAATTCCGACTACGGCGGAAATTACCCTTCCCTCCACACATTTCCACAAAGTGGAAAAATGAGACAAATATATGACAGAAAACAACAAATCTTCCAATAGGTCATCTTCTTGCAGAGAGCATTACAGAAAGTGTTTTGATAGTAGCTTTACCATGTGTTGGACAGATGTGATTCAGCAGATGCAAAGCGCTGTTGGATCATTTTCATTTGAAAAACAAAAATATTTTATTGAAGATTGTTCATTGAGCTGTAAAGTGAAGTACAGTGTTGCCAAGCTGATTTTTTGGCCTAAGCTCATAGGGGCAGTTATTCAGTTGAAGTGTTTCACTTATTGAGAACCTTAAACCGTAACAATATGAAGAGAACAGCAGTTTGACACGTAACAGATTCAGAAATAATTGTTTATCACGATTTATCCTCAAATTGTGCAATACCATTTTTGAATATTTTCATGTGCAATGAGTGAGTTCATAAATATCTCATTGCTTTGTCTAGTTGCAGCATTGCGGATATATGTATATAGAAAACCGAAAGTAGATCACCGATGTCTTCTAGCTTTATCTCGAATCTGTATTCGGGTCGATAGATCCCTATCTTGGCGACGTGTCATCTCGAAACCACGAAAGAACAAATATAAATCTCGTCAACAACGATACACATTGGCAAATCACGCAGTATCTTGCATCGATGATCGAGTACCAACAATAGAACCCTAACTTTCTACGTCTCAGTAAAAATACCGAGATATTCATTGCTTTCTATCGAACGTAAAATCATCAAGTGTCATGATTCGATGGCTAGATAGAGGTGATGAAATGGACGTGCTGACAAATTTCAAGTTGCCGTTACTGACACGTATATCTAGATTACGTGCAGCAGCGGACAAATCAATGCGAGGCAACTGGTTTGAAAATGCATACCAATCAAGAAATATTACGGGAATTTTGGTATTCGTTCTTAAAAATTATTGGTGGTCAATAGAATCAGTAATATTCTGTAAATATAAGCTTATGTAGTGCAGTCGTAAATATTCCCTTACCCTATTAACTCGACCATACAAGATAACGATGTCTGGTGGAGATGCTGTCCAGAAGAACACAATGACCTCAAAATTTTTAAATATAGATGAGGATCTCATGCTACTTCATGTGGAAGAAGTTTATTGGAAGATATCAGTTATTGAACAATAAAAGTACAGTTTTTATGGATTATATCCCTCATCTGTGCGATGCCTAGACATGTATTTAGTTCTTTTCGGAAAAATAGTATGTTGTAGATCTTGGCATCCTCATTATACAGTGTGTTTCACTTCACATGAAAACTTATCGTATCGAAAATATCTTCGGATTCGTAATTAGTACGACTAATTTACGACCTTATTTTCATTACAATCTTTCTCACTTCTCATGGAAACGTCACCGTTACTTCCGTAATTTTTGACGTAGAACTGTGACATTCGCAAATCAATAGATAGGTTAGGTTAGGTTTGAACGTGAGTGGGCCCATATCAGGCCCTCCACTATTATGACATTCTTGGCAGTGCTATGTGCTATACCGATTATCGGTTCTGGCCCAGTGAACGTTGTTTCGGCCCCCCTTATTGCTAGGGCGTCCGCTATTTCGTTTCCTTCTAGGCCCGTGTGACCTGGTATCCAGACTAGGTTAACGTTGTTGCGTTGTGCCAGTCGGTTTAAGGTTTCTCTGCAGTTCCATACTGCTCTGGATTTAAAGCAATTGGATTCAAGCGCTTTCAGTGCTGCTTGACTGTCTGAAAATATTTTTATTGTTTTTCGTGTGTGGCGTCGATTTTCCAGCTCCCTTGCACACATTTCAATGGCATATACCACTGTCTGGAATACCGTAGCTAATTTACCCATACTGAATGAGCGTTTCACTACTGGGTTTATCCCGTATATTCCGGCTCCGACACCTTCCAAAGTTTTGGAACCATCGGTAAACCAACGTTCATTTGCCCTACATAGGTCAGTTTCATTCCGAACCCAGTCTTCTCTTTCGGGGAAGATCACAGTTTAGGACGTGTGAAGGTTGATAGTTTTAGGCATGATGTCTGAGGGCATTCCCAGAATGTTGTGAGCTGTTATGCCCTCCACCATGCTACTGCTTCTCATGACTACTGCCTGCGGTAGACTAATGGCCGCTTGGTGGAGTCTGTATGTTGCCCATCTTGCCTCTCTCTCCAAACCTATGTGAAGAGGAGGTAATCCGAGAAGGGCTTCCATTGCTGCCGTTGGCGTGGAGCGAATGGCCCCAGTAATCGCCAGACACGCTTGTCTCTGTAGTCCGTTAAGTTTAGCCTGGGCCATTTTTTGTTGGCCCTTGCTCCACCAGACTACAGAGCCATACGTGATTATTGGTCGTATGACGGTCACGTACAGCCAGTACACTTTTTTTGGTGACATGCCCCATGTTTTGCCACATATTCTGCGGCATGTCCATAATGATAGGCTAGCCTTCCGGATAGTCTTTTCCAGATGCAAGTTCCAATTTAGCTTTTTATCTAGGGTTATTCCCAGATATTTTGCTTCATTCGCAAAAGGAACTGTTACACCATTGATGGAAGGAGGTATCAAATGTTCCAGCTTCCTTTTTCTGGTGAACGGCACTATGACCATTTTGTGAGGGTTAATGGACATTTCCTCCCTCTCACACCATTTATATATAGCCTGAAGGGCGTAGGAGATCGTCTCTTCGGATTTATCGCGTATTACTAGGACCAGATCGTCAGCATATGCTTGCAGATCGACCTCCCACAGCGAGAGAATGGCCAGCAGATCATCCACCAGCAGTGACCATAGCAGAGGGGAGAGGACAGCCCCTTGCTGGCTTGAAGCTGACACTTTCCCCCTGTAGAGAGGTCGTTATAGTTCTGTTATGAAGCATAGTTCCTATCAAGTCACATAGTATTGGTTCAATTCCTCTAGAGACAGTGGCCTCATATAGGGAGTGAGGTAGTGCATTGTTAAATGCTCCTTCTATGTCAAGGAATGCGGCGACTGCAACCTCCTGGTGTTCCAGAGCGTCGCTTATTCCTGAGACAAGGTTGTTGAGAGCAAGTTCTGTTGACTTACCAGCCTGGTATGCATACTGGTGAACATTGAGTGGGTGCTTTGTTTGTACACCACACCTCATGTGCCCGTCCAGTATTTTATCCATGCTTTTCAACAGAAAGGATGTCAGACTAATAGGTCTGAGCGATTTTGGGTGTGGATCAGTCCGATCCACCTTAGGAATATAGATCACCCTAGTCGCGGTCCGGTTAGATGGAATATGGTTCCAAACTAAACTGACAACAAGATGTGGAAGAGCCTGCTGACAAGATGTTGAAAGTTGGTGTGATTGAAGAATCATCGAGCCCTTGGTCTGCACGAGATTCTGTGTGAATTATAGGAAATCGAATAATACTGTTGCGTTTTTCAGGTTCAATAAGTGGTACACTTACTTATAAACTCGCCTTTATTGTCACAGAACAAATAATACAACTGACAACACTGTTTGACACTTTGCAGTTCAAATAAATACTTCAAACTTCACTTGGTAACGTTACAAAACTCAAAAACTTCACAACTTGTCAAATGTGATCGTATTTATAGGATAACATTATTCTAGAAGCTATAGAACTTTCAACAGAACATTCCATACCAAGTTCTCGAATAAACTTTAATGATTCTAGTACATTATAATGGGTTTCTAGAAGGCAAACAGAAGAATTCATGATCTTTCTATCTACTACCAGGTTCGTAACACTGCCTCCTCTTCTAGGTTACTCCGTCCCGGATAACATCATCTCCATCTTGATTGTCTCGCTGGAACCAATTTGGAGGGTCGTGGCCTCGGTATTCTGCTAACCTCTCCACGTGAAAAACTTTGGGTTTGCTCCTTGGGGTAAGCTGGATGCGGTACACCAAATCGTTAATTTTCTTTACGACGACATAAGGGCCAGTCCAGTTCCTCTGTAGCTTGGGACATAGTCCTTTCTTTCTTTGAGGTTGGTACAGCCAAACAGCATCACCTGGCTCAAACATAGTCCCTGGAGTATTCCTGTCAAATCTCTTCTTCATCTTGTCACTGGTGATTTGAAGACGATGTCTGCAGAATTCATGCACTCGATCCAGTCTTTCTCGCAATGCTTTGACAAATTCTGGAAGAACTTTGTCCTCATCTACATTCCTGGCGGGTGGCATTCCAAATAGCAGATCGATTGGCAGTTTCATTTCTCTCCCAGTGATTAACATTGAAGGGGTATATCCGGTGGACTCATGCTGGGCACTTCGATACGATAGGAGAAATAGTGGCACCAACTCATCCCAATCCTTTTGATTCTTGGAGATGAACATCGACAGATACTGGCTGATGGTTTTATTGTGTCGTTCAACCATTCCATCTGATTGTGGATGTAAGGCTGTTGTGCGAGTTTTCTTCACGCCTAAAATGTTCATCATTTCCTGCCATAACTCGGATTCGAAGTTTCTTCCTTGATCTGAATGTAATTCTAGCGGAACTCCATGTCTGGCTATGACATTTTCTAGGAAGGCCTTTGCAACTGTCTTTGCCTCCTGGTTTGGAATGGGCACAACTTCGGGCCATTTGGAGAAATAGTCCATGGCTACCATCAAGTATTTATTTCTATGCTCAGTAACAGGAAACGGCCCCAGAATGTCAACTGCTACTCTTTCGAATGGTTCACCAGAAAGATACTGGGCCATTTTTCCTCGACTTCTGGCTTTCGGTCCCTTCTTTGAAGAACATAGATCACATCTCTTACATCATTCTTCAACATCTCGACGGCAACTCACCCAATAGAATCGATCTCGAACTCTTGCTAGGGTCCTCTTGATTCCGAAGTGTCCACCTGCACGACAACTATGAAGTTATTCAAGCACATCTTTGACATGAACCTTTGGCAGCACCAGTTGGTACACCACGGTTGCTCCATCTGGGCTCTCCCATCTGCGATGCAATAGGCCATCACGAAAACATAGGGAATTCCACTGAGCCCAGTATCCTTTGGCAACTGCACCAAACTTGGATACTTCCTGCCACTCGGGTCTTACTCCATTTTTTAGCCAGCTTAGGACTAACTTCAGATTGTTATTTTTCTTCTGACTTTTCCTCATTTCTTCTGTTGTCCATAAATCAGATTCTTCGGACTCGACTCTCACGGTAGTGGCTTGCAAAATTTCCTTGCACTGCTCTTCATTGTAGAAGTTGACCTCTTTGTTTTCAAGTTTCTGACAATACCGGCATTCCTGCTCCAAGTATGGACGTCTTGATAAGGTGTCTGCATTGCTGTGTTTCCTGCCCCTACGATGAATTATTTTGAAGTCATATTGTTGGAGTCTTTCTATCCATCTGGCAACCTGACCCTCAGGCTTCTTGAAGTTCATTATCCACTGCAGAGCGCTGTGATCAGTCCTCACGAGAAAACGTCTGCCATAGAGGTAGGTGTGGAAATGTTCAATGGCTTTGACTATCGATAAAAGTTCCTTTCTCGTAACACAGTAGTTCTTTTCGGCTTTGCCCAGAGTTTTACTATAGTAGGCTATAACTTTCTCTTCACCATCCTGTTCCTGAGATAAAACAGATCCAATACCATGCTGAGACGCATCACAGTCCAAAATGAAAGTGCCTTTCTCTTATGGATAAGCTGAAATAGGTGCAGTTGTTAATTTCTTCTTCAGTTCAGTGAATGACTGCTGACAATCAGAACTGCAATCAAACTGAACGTTGTTCTCAGTCAAGCGATGGAGTGGCTGGGCGATTTTTCCAAAATCCTGTAAAAATTTTCGATAGTAAGTGCATAGTCCCAAGAAACTTCTTACTTCGTGTTTGTCTCTGGGACGTGGCCAACTCCTAACAGCCTCGATTTTCGCAGGATCGGTCTTGATTCCTTCGGCCGAGATGACATGGCCTAAGAAATTAACTTCCTTTTTGAATAAACAGCATTTTTTTGGATTGAGCTGTAGGTTGGCGTTTTCTAACCTCAAAAATACTTCTTCCAAATTTTTAAAATGTTCGTCAAACGTCTTTACCATTACCATTACGTCATCCAAGTAGACAAGGCAGGTTTTCCATGTCAAACCCCTTAGTACTAGTTCCATAAGTCGTTCAAAGGTGGCAGGAGCGTTACATAATCCAAATGGAAGAACTTTGAATTGGTACAGCCCGTGTCCGGCAGAGAATGCTGTCTTGTCTCTGTCATCGGGATGGACTTTCACTTGCCAGTAACCGCTTTTCAAATCCAACGTTGAAAACCATTTTGAACCAGATAGTGTGTTAAGCGTGTCATTGATTCTTGGTAATGGATAGCTGTCCTTCATGGTGACGTCATTCAATCGTCGATAGTCCACGCAAAATCGGGTTGATCCATCCTTTTTAGTTACTAAGACTACCGGTGAGGACCACGGGCTTGTGGATTCTTCAATTACGTCATCCTTCAGCATGTCGTTGATCATGTTGACTACCTCTCTCTGTTTGGCAAATGGTAGTCTCCTTGGAGCTTGTCGGATTGGTTGGGCGTCGCAGGTGTTGATTCGGTGTTGGACTAGATTGGTACGTCCTGTTGAAGTTTCCGTCGAGAAGATGTCTCCATGACTATCGAGAAACTCTTTGACCTTCTGCTTTTCTTCCAGAGATAGGTGTTCCGTGGATTCCATCATTTTGTCGATTGTTCTCTGATCGATGTTGGTAGTTTTTCTTCGAAGTGTTCGAGTTTGGTTTTCACAATTGATGACTCGAGTGACGGGTTTGCAGATGCCCAATTGGTCGTTTTTTCCTCAGGAAAGCTTGATATCTGTAGTATTGGCAACCCTGACAGGAATTTGTTGTTCCGTGTTCACAAGACATCGGGCAATTAGAAGTCCATCATTACGGTATTCATCGTTTTCAATTATTCCAGTGCTCAAATCCCCAGGTTCACCTTCCAGTCTGGCCATAACAATGGTTTTGGAGTTTTTCGGAATATGGATGTCTTCCTCAACATAAATCTTCATTGGTTGGAGTTTTTCTTCGTATCTGCTCAGGAAGATTTCTTCATTGCCGATCCGCAATATTTTCTTTCTGATATTAAGGATGAAGTCGTTCTTCTGCATGATATCTAGACCCAAAACACATTCATCCTTTATGTCTGCAACCAACATAAAATGTTCCATGGTAATGGGGCCTATCTGGATGCGTACAAGCGTCTCTCCAATGATTGGTGAGGTTTGTCCCGTAGCTGTTTCCAAAACCATATTCCTCTTTATCGGCTTTACAGATTTTTGTATGAGGTCTGGACGAACAACTGTTCTGGAAGCTCCTGTATCGATCTTCTAATTGGCCTTGGACTAGTAGACTTTGTCCATTTCTCTTCAACGTCGAGATAGGAATCTTGGGGCTTTGAACACTGAAAGTCGACACACGCCCCCTAGTGCCGACTAATTCTCGTTTTCCTGGTTGGAAGAGAGTCTTCTTTCAGGCGTTCGAGGTCTCCCTTCTGGCGTGGGTGACCTCCTGTAGCCTCCTCTGATAAAACGACCACGTTGTTCCTTTCTTGGGCTTGGGGATCTCGATCTCGCTTCATTGCTTGTTGATGTCGTCCTTACCCTCATTGGACTTCTGGACCTTGATCTTTCCCAGCAGCTTCTTTGTAGATGACCAGTTTTTCCGCAGCTATAGCAGCGCCTCTTTTTATTTTCTTCAGAAGTCATTTGTTTACCCAATGCCGATATGGAGTCCAATAACTTATTAAACAGCGCCTCGCTCGTAGAAGAATCTTCGATGAATTTGACTTCTCGTAACTGGGATCTCGTATTTCTTGATGCATTTTTAGCCGCTCCAATGATGCTATTAGTACCCCGCTTATGGTCTGAAGACGTCCTAGTCGAAGGGCTTGCTGCATGTCAGGATCTCTTAGGCCGTCGATGAAGGTTTGCACTCCAATTTGTTCTATGAACTCTTTCGGTGCTTGTGGATAGGCCAAATTAATGAGTCGCTCCACATCTGCTCCATATTCCTGCAGTGATTCGTTTGGTTTTTGGGATCGACTCTTTAGCTGACTCTGGAACACTTGTTTAAGATACTGCTGCCCATATCTTATCTCTAAAGCTTCCACGATTCTAGAATACTCCTTCTGCTTATTTTCAGGGATATTCTACAATATCTCTAATGCTTGGCCTCGCAGACACAGGACTAGTGCCTTTTCTTCCTCGGACCAGCCGTTTGTGTTTGCTGCCGCCTCAAATTGACGTCGATACATAGACCACGAAGATTGCCCATCAAATGTTGGAGGCTTCAAAATTTTTGCTTGAGCAGGCCTTGGATATGTCAGTGAAAATTGCCTTCCACTGGTGGGAGAAATTTCCTCAGAGGGTGCCCGCTTGTGTGGAAGGTGTATTGTTTCTATCCTCTCCTTGATCCTATCCATTTCTTCGTTGAATTTCTTGTTTACTTCTTGTGCCACCCGTTCATTCATTTTGGACAGTTCAATTTCGACCTCCTGGACTCTTCCTCTGACTTCCTGGACTTCATCTCTGACCTCCCGGACCTCCCCTTTAACTTCCTGGACTATTTCGGTGATTTCATTCTGGAAGCACTGTTGGCTGTGACTAAACTGTTGCAGGAGATCGACATGCTGCTGTTGTAACCGTTGGACTAACCGCGCCTCTTGCTCCTCTGGTTCTTGTCTTCTTCTAGCTTCTTGTTCCTCATGCTCTTGTTTTCTTTTAGCTTCTTGTTCCTCTTGCTCTTGTTTTCTTTTAGCTTCTTGTTCCTTCAAAAACTGGATTATGTCTAACGTCGCCATCTCGTCGTAATTCTGTGCTCGAGTATTCACCATCAAATACTGTAAATCTGCTCCACTCTTCTTTCTTCAGTACCAATTATTCCACCGCTGTCACCAAATGTTGCGTTTTTCAGGTTCAATAAGTGGTACACTTACTTATAAACTCGCCTTTATTGTCACAGAACAAATAATACAACTGACAACACTGTTTGACACTTTGCAGTTCAAATAAATACTCCAAACTTCACTTGGTAACGTTACAACAGTCAAATGTTAAAAAGTAAATAAAACTCAAAAACTTCCCAACTTGTCAAATGTGATCGTATTTATAGGATAACATTATTCTAGAAGCTATAGAACTTTCAACAGAACATTCCATACTAAGTTCTCGAATAAACTTTAATGATTCTAGTACATTCTAATGGGTTTCTAGAAGGCAAACAGAAGGATTCATGATCTTTCTATCTACTACCAGGTTCGTAACAATATCACAAAGAAGGATAGCTACTCTTTACCAAGGATAGACGACACATTAACAAATTCAGCAGGTTCACTTTGGTTCTCAACCCTAGATCTGAAGAGCGTGTATTGGCAAGTGGGTATACATGAAGACGATAAGGGAAAGACAGCATTTTATCAGTTTACTGTTATACCTTTTGGATTGTGCAATGCTTCAGCGACATTTGAATGACTTATGGAGCTTATACTGCGTGGGCTCACTTGGAAGACTTGCCTAGTATACCTCGACAACGTTTTAGTCATCGAAAGACATTTGAAGAACATCTGCACAATTTGCGAGAAGTACTTCAAGATTGGCAGGAATGCCAATCTTAAACACACACCAGGCGACATCCGAACAGACGAAAGGAAGATGCAAGCGATCCTAGACTGGCCGAGACCTAAAGACAAACACTAAGTGATGAGCTTCCTGGTTTAATGGGCAGAATAAATTATTCAATTTTCACTCAACCATTCGTGTTGAGGATTCAGCTCGTTCAATTGGTAGACTTCTGTCCAAAACCAAAATAATATCAACTTATGGATAACCCAAATTGTTAGTGCCTGACACTTCATTTTTATCAGTGTACTCAAAGAAATTTACAGCATCAATTATAGTTTTACCATCATTAAATTGTGGCAAAAATCTCATTATCCACGAATTATAAACGTATTTGCGAAAGAATTTTCGATGAACCGTGTATTTCACACCGAGTTCATAAAACCGCTCAGATGTTTAATGCACATGATTGTTTTTTCACGTCGGATTTTATTTACGAGCGCCGTGGTGACTTTTAATAACATGAAAATAACAGACGAGTTCGGGATGGGAACGGCAATTATTGTATCAGGTGAAAGATTGACCCTTGAAACGTCAACATTTTATCCGGGTGGTATTTCAAATGATGAAATATTGAGGATGACGTGCAGTTCTTCGTTAAAGAGCTGGAACTTATATTTCATACACTTACGAGGAGTTATTACAAAATTCTTTGCCTACTATAGAAGCAAAGAAAATTTCAAATTTCAAAACAAGTCAGTCGAATTTCTATTGTACCACCGGGAAACCGGGTAATCGGAAATTTTTCGGTAGGCCCTCACGGAGGATTGATTTCTATCCTTTGGCCTTTGTTGTCAATATGATTGAAAGAGGAGAATTTCATTTTAATAGTTTTGGAATACTTCTTGGGGTTACAAATCATCATCTTGAAGGAACAAAAAAATAAGTTTGAATATTGAATACAGGGTTAAAAATGCAAGAATTTCGAGTACCTAATTCGACTTGGAACAAAATTATTCGAAAAACCAAGACAAGACCTAAGGGTCAAATTAGCAGATTTACTCACAATCCGCACTATATACGCAAAATTTCATGCAGATTCCAAAAATTCACGATTTGTTAATGTTAAATTGAAGGTTTGGCATATAAAAGAACAACGTCGAAAATGCCATGAATAGGATTGGAAAAAAAAAGGAGGAAAATGACTCCTTCTTTCCTTCAAATGAACTTTCGCTTGGAAACGGTTGAAGATAGAGCAATTCTGAGAACGCCAATCGATTCAGAATGATGAAATCAGAAAACTATGTGAATTTAGAGTAATTCGATATGAAACAAAATTATTCGAAAAATCGAAAAAATTCCAAATCCCTAAAAATCGTGAAAAATTCAAAATCGGCAGATTCACTCGCAATTCGTACTATACACCTAAAATTTTATGCTAATTCCAAAAATATATGATTTGTTAATGCTCAGATTGAAGGATCGACATATTATAAAAGGGTAACGTCAAAAATGTCACGAATAGAAGAAGGAAAAAATATTGAGGGAAATTACTCCATCCCCCCCTCCAAATGAAATGTCCAACACGGGAACCGCGCAAATGCCAATCGATTAAGAACGATGAAATTAGAAAACTCTGTGAATTTCGAGTCATTCGACTTGGAACAAAATTATTCGAAAAATCAAGAAAAGTCCTGAATATCAGGAAAAATTCAAAATCGGCATATTCATTCGCAATCTGCACTGTATACGCAAAATTTCATGCAGATGCCGAAAGTATATGATTTATTATTGCTCAGATTAAAGGTTTGGCAGATAAAAAGACGTCAAAAATTTCACGAATAGAAGTAGAAAAATATGGAGGGAAATTACTCCCTCATCCCAAACGAACTCTCCAGTTCGGTAAAGGTTGAGAACTTGGAGGCATCCTCTCTTCAGTTTTTCCACGTTTTTATGTTGTTTTACTTTTGTTATCGCATTGAAAATATAATAATTATGATGGTGTTAAATATATTATATTATTATATGTATATGTGGAAATTGAAAAAAGTCAATCATATTCTGCTCCGTTCATTATAGAGAACTTCAATCGAAAATATCTAACAAAAAAAGAAATATAAGTATTCATTATACTTCCAACATATGCCAGATAAGTCGGATGTATTTGTGTTTTTATTCAACTTGTTCATTGACCTTCCGTTCTCAATATAATCAAAATTAAACAATAAATTTTTCGTCAATATCCTCGGTTCCTATATAGCCAATAATATAAGTATATTACCTGAACCTGAAATGCGGCTTTCAAGATAGTTTGGTCTATATGGAAACGGTCGAAGAATTTGTTATTTTCCCGACTAAATTTTCCTTTATGTTGGTATAACTTTCTCATTGTGTTAGTTGCGATAATCGTATGACTTTGTTTTTCTTGTTTATTACGAATCATTTCTTTGAATTTGCCATAACTGCCCAGGCAATTAATTTTTAATTAGTACTCTTCTCGGAATCGCGAACAATGCAAAAGAAAAGAAAAGAGGGACAATTTCTTGAACTAGTAAGAGAGCTATGTAAATGTTTATATTGCAGAATAACTGGGATTGCTCGACGTCGTCGGCTTCATAGGTGGTATCATTTTGAACAATTTGTGCGGTATTTCTCTGCAGAAATTCGCATGAACAGATGCATAAACTTGTTAAGACGTATGTGAACCTGGCAAAACAATGCCTTTATGTTTGTTAATTAGTGTCCAAAAACAGAATTCACCGGATGCCTTCCCTGCAACTGGACTCATCGAGACAGCATTGCATGCCAAGGACGTAGTTGTGGGAGATTTGCCGGACAAAGATCAGGATATTCGTATTCGTGCAGAAAAACTTATATAGAGTAATGTATACGAAAGTGTAATCAGTTAACGTTTTGCTAGTTACTTGAATGGAATACATTTCGAACACATCAAATTCGTTCGTTATTTGTCGATTACTTCTAATGTAATTGAAACAGGGGGTGTTTAGTGAAGGAGGTGTGTCATCGATAGTTTTCAAAGCGATCCTCATAGGCCGAAATGCAAGTAGTTCTGTGCAGGAACTTTCTGCATCCTGCTGTCAGGTCTAATATCCTATGAGCACTTTGGATCTTCTGATGAACTCCTGTAGATTTCTCACAAGGTTTTTTTTGTGGAATGATACCTCCTGCACTATACATTATCCGATAATATCCATCCTTATGCGAGCCACAACTTCGCATTCAAAAAGAATTCGGGATAGTTGCATCCTCTTCATTATAGAACCTGCAATGTGTGGTCTTGGTGTATTTCCAGCAGATGCAGAGTTGACGGTGCTCTGTCAGGAGACCCAGCAACTTCCGGAGAGAGTCCCAACTCAGTACAAGCTGTCTTGATATCCAGCTGGTGGATCTCATCATCATCAATTTTCCTCAAGTATTGCCGGAGGCACTCTCCCAAAAAGATCAATGATGATTTACAACCCGTTTCTTCGTGCCCCGCTTAATGTCCCCATACAAGATTCCAAGCATGTACTAGGCCAATGCGGGTGGTAAGTAGCTGATCCGCTCTTGCTAGGGCATCTGCGCTCTCATTCTCAAAAAGCCATCACTCTCGTCTTAGAATATAGAGGCTCGAATCCGGGGTCTGTCTCGGTCTCTCCCAGTATATTCTAGCCTCACCCCATTGCTTGCAGTGAAACCATCCATTTACCAGTTTTCTCGTCTTGGTAGCATAGGTAGGGAGATTGACATGTATGATCCATCAGATGAGTAGGTTGCAGTCATTTTGTTTGACAGAATCTCTGGGTGTTGATTATTTTGACTTCCATTATGTTGGAGTAGCCTAGGTTCTTGCCCCTCCATTGGCCCAGGCACTTTAAACTGAAGGATTCAATCCTCGTCTAAACGATATGCAAACGCATGGGGGGAATGTTTAAAATTTCTATGCCGAACATAGCAGTAGTAATTCCTAGTATGGAAATGTAAACTAGCCAGCTTTCCTCTGGTTGTTATTTATTCTAGCTTAGGTTACCTAGCCAAAGAGATAGTGTGGGGATTCCTTTAGTTTGTCAACACTTCATTCAAATGTTTGTTCCAGGTGACCTTTGAGTCTAGGTTCAACCCCAGATATTTTGACTCTTCTGATACCTGTAGGCTTCCACTAAAGATCATCTGAGTTTAATTTTCTGATGGAAGGAACAATCGTGATTCTTTGGGGATTGAGCTTGGGGTTCTCCCTTATGCGCCACATCTGCACGTCTGTGAGGGCTGATTTCGTCAGATCCTCACAGACCCCCATATACTTTACGTTAACCAGTACGGTGATAATATCTACGTCTGTAAGTAGGCTGCCTGCCACAAAGTTGTACAATAATGTAAAGCAAGTGTGATGTGAATTGCCTGGATGCCAATCCCGACATCTGGTGTTTGCTTGGAGTGTTCATTGACCATCAGGGGTGGTGCTGTAAGTTTTCAGGTTTTTCCACAGCTAAGGAGTGGATACGTCACCAAAAATCAGTAAGTCGTTCTGGTTATGTCGTTGGATACATTCTACGAATGTTTAGGAGGGGGTATTATGATTATCAGTACTTCTTCCTGGGACATCCTCCCTTGGCTTTCACTTACATAGACTTATATGACCCTGCAACTGAGCATGACACATGATGCGTTATTAAACGCTCTTTTTTCGCCAAGAAATGCTGAGAGTGCAATGTCTTTATTCGAGAAAGAATTCCCTGCCAACTAATCTAGGGAGCGCCATCATGATTGAATAATGAATATAGTTAAGCAGATATACATTACAAAATAATACCTAATATATAAAGATATATAATAAAGTGAGTATATATTAAAAAAAAACATTTTAAAAAGGTGATTTGGTGCTCATTAAATTGTTTTATAATGACTAGTCAATAATTAATCAACTCTGTAAATTTCTCAAAAAGTTGTACTTTATGTTTTTTGTCAATCATTTTGACATTGAAAAAATACTCTCATTCACAGTGACAAAATGAAAACATTTTTTCATCAATAGAGATGCAAACATATAGAGTTGTACAAAAATAATATATTTAAAACACCCAAAGTGGAATAAAAAAAAACTAGTTCGAATATTCAAAATATAAAAATCAAAAGAGATTAACTATAATATGTCTCTAATATTAAAAAAATATATGTAACAAGATGAAGTGTAAAACATCTACAAATAAGAAAAAAAACATATAATTATTTAAAATATTTACTAAGTTATTGTCGTAGACATACAGTTACTTAGCTTGGCGTAATTAATTGACCTGTTTCTTTAACCCAATAAGAGTTTTACCAGTCTTGTTCCAGTGGGCAGTTTGTTATATCAAACGGACTTAAATAGACTGTATTTACAATAGAGGACCGATCCATTTCGGATTTTTGTAACGCCTAATTAAATAGTTTATAGGCAGGTACTAAAATGTAATGATAAACAAAAACATTAAAACATTCCATCCAGTTCCTTGTAAAGTTTAATCAGGTAGGAACAGGTTAACAAATTTAATTAGAATTGGTGACCGGTATCAATTAGTTATTCGATTAAAATAGACAATTAGTAGGTAGAACATAAAAATAACGAAAGGCTTCCCTTACCACAAAGATTATTTTTAGCACCTGACAACGTCACTTCGAACATATAGTATAAATAGAATCGTTTCTGAATGTTATAATCATTCGATTATCAGGTAATTGAGTTAAACTGTCCTCAATTTCATTTTGTATAAATACTAAGTATCTAGCTTCAGTCACGGGTCTTTCAAATGATATGTAAGCGAGTATTCCAAGCCAAACATTGAAACCGAACCGCACTTGAAAGTTCCCCTCCCGCAATAAATTTTGATTTTCTTGTGACGAATAACTTGTATTTTGTCGGTTAAATAATCCTATATTTGTAAACCTAGACTCGTCCGAAAATAAAATCCTTCCCAAAAAAGCATTGTTTGGCTGCACATTCTGCAAGATCCAATTGCAATATTCCATCCTACGTTCATAATCATTTTCGTACAAGTGCTGGTGCGATTGATATTTGAAAGATTTATAATCATTGTTTGTGCAAGAAACGGCTCACCGTTTGGTGGCTAATTTCCAATTCAACCCCAATTTGCTAAAAAATTTATTTACGTTTCTTTGTCAATGATAACGTTTTCTTCGGAATCATGACTCGACTCTCTTCGGAATTGATTTTCAAGACGATTTAAATAATTTCTCGCTGGACATTTATCTATCAGGATATCGGACGGCATGAAGGTTTCTAGTCCACTTTTTCATCAATTGTATAAATGAGCGGCATTTTAAATAAGAATAACAACAAATGTAAATACTTTTCCAATGCACAATAAAAACAAGGAATAATTCCATTTTTTCCACAGCCTCCTCAGTAACGTCGCAACACTACATCAAAAGAGAAAAATTGTATTTTCTTATTTTCTTTCAGCTGTAATTTGATTGTGTTCATCGCACATTTCATTACCAGGAATGAATAAATTCCTTATTAATATTACTAATAAATGGTACCACGGTACCAATATGATTCCATTTGGAAAAATTGAGTTTCACCCCAAAATCGATCACGATGAACTTTAATTGCTCATAATAAAAGCAATTTAGTAGTTTTGACGGGATTTCGATTTTTCTAGCATTAGACGGGTCAATTGGAATAAATTGGAACCATCATGGCACACTCAAATGGAAAACTAAAAATTGATTTTACAAAAATTTTGACGTTTGATATGTCACTTATGTGGTTGGATTCAGAAAATTATGTAGATTTCAGAAACGTAATAAGATACAGGGTGTTCCATTCAGAAATCAAAAGTTGGCACTTCCTGCGAAATCTGAAGTAAAAAACAATCGTTTGTAGGTCAAATTATATATATTTATGAGATATCCCAAATTTCAATCCATTACTTTTTAAACTAACGGAAATACGGGGGGTATACCATGCTCCTGTTACAACCGGTATGTTACAAGTCTTAAATAAAGTAGCGGGTTATAGTTAAGTTCAATTTATCACAATATTCAGTACTTAATAGACAGTATTCACAGATGAGCAGATAGCGGAATTTGGCATTGTAACACATGTTAATTTATTTTGGATTAAGCCCGTATGAAATTATTACTGTGCAAAATCCCAGGAAATCCTAAATACTCATGAAACTGGATGAATCGGCATAACAATTGTCCTCAGCCTCCAAAGCAATCCAGTACCATCGGCGAAAGCAGATTTCCTAGCTAATCGAATGCAGTCCAAAAAGTATTAGAGTCGACTGTGAGAAATGAATGCAGCAAACGACACTGACAAAAAACCCTCGCACACGCCTGTGTCCCCCATTTCGGCTCGACGTTTCGGGCAGCATTTAAAAAATTCCTGTCCGGTCGACAAAAAACAATCGGCAAGACCATAGACCACGTGGTTCGCGGAAAATGTCCACCGTAACCCAGACAGGCATTTATCTGGTACTCACTGAATCTGCCATGCCGGCCGAAACAGCTTCGGTTTTTGTCTCCTCTAAATGAGCACCTCGCTAGCATACTAATGTCCGAACAAATGAATGTTGACAAATATTTGGCCGGTTTCAGAGAGAGGTAACTAGATGTTTATTAGCCAAAAAAGCGCACCCTTAATTGCCACTCGAGGAATTCGTCATAACAAGACGGTGGCAGTCCGCGACCGCTGTCGAAGGAGATTGCTCTGGGAAGGACGTTTCGGAGTATAACGCCATGATCTCTTATTGGAATTGCGGTTATGAATATTTACTGTTCGTGGAAGATTGTTCAGCAAAATTTCCCCCTCTGGGTACCTCAAGTAATTCATTGATTCATACATACATTGGAAACAAGAATTACAAAGAATCGATATGAAAAGGACCCCGCAACAAACCTTCTGGAAAGTGGCTCCGGGTAAAGTTGGCTGAAACTTTAGGATATTGTAGATATGGAATAGTAGATATGGATGTCCTGATTAAATATCTCCATAGACGCAAGGTCTAAAAATGGTTAGTTTTTGTGATAATCAAGAGCAAATTGATGTTTTTAGCTATCAGTGGTAACGTATGCCATGAACAGATCGATTTTTCCAACGACTCGATAGTCCAGAAACTTGAGGGGAACTTCACTTATGGGGTTTTTGCGGAGACAATGATAACGATTCTGGGGTCAGAATTGGAGAATTTGCGTCAGTGATCACAATATGGCCCTTCAAAAATATTCCATTTTTCCATATTCCCAAAACTCGATGAAAACTTGACCCAGGAGGTTTGGACCTATATTTTGATAAATATACTTTCGAAGTACTCAGTTAGAAATGCAAGACCTTCAATTCAAAAAAGCGAATATTTGAATTATCAACTGTACTTTGAAGCAATAATGCGTTTCTATAAGCACCTATAATGAGTTTTTGAAGTATTTTTCTAACATTATAGTCATCAGGTTCTATCAAATTAATTTTTATTCATTCTTTTATGGACCTTTTTTAAATTTTATGACTTTTTCTCATTTTATTATTGCTTTTCATTTCCATAAAGATAGGTCTACTTTTGCGAAATGTATAACTCGCAGTCACCCAGAGTCATAATGACATAATAGAATCTACATACGACTTCCTAGATATTATAATAAATATTAATAAAATAATTGGTAGAAGAGATGAATCTACGTACCACTGACCAATACTTTAAAAAAATGGGCCACTTTTCGGTATTCCTTAAAAAATATTCTCAATACTGTTTTCTGGTGATAACCGACTCTGAAAACCCCTTGGACCAAGTCTTCATCAAGTATCGGAAATTTAAAAAAATGCACCTTTTTTGAAAAGCTATACGTATTGGGATCACTGACATGAATTCTCTAATTCTAACCCCAGATGTGTTATCAGCAACGCCGCAAAAACCGCATGGGTAAATTTTCCATGAAGTTTCGGGACTATCGAGTCGTTGGAACATTCGATCTGACATACGTTACTACCACTGTTAGATGAAATCGTCAATTTAACCTTGATTATCTCATTATCTGTCAATTTTTGGACCTTGCGCCCATGGACATCAATCACATCAATCAATCCATAAGGTTTTTTCTTTGTTAATCTGCGCACAGGGGTTAAGAGATCCGGTGTAGCATTCGCTTTTACACCCGCACGAGAATCCGAAAAAAAAACACATCATCTGAAGAGTTGGAGTTGACTGAATGAGACCTGAATGGGAACTGTTAAAGAGGTCCTTCGAACTGTGAATATCTGATTTTGTGTGTGGGTGAAGAATGAGTAGTTCCAATAGATTTGGCACTTATCATTCTCTACAACGGACTCAATATCCCCCGGAGCATAAAGCAACACCGGTGTCTCGTATATACTGTACAAGTGCCACAGATGGTAGTACAACACTCGTAGCACAGCGTTATGCCAGTGGATATAGGCTGAGGCCGCATAAGCTTGACAGGCTAACAGGAAATGCATTATGGTCTCAGCTGCCCCACGACACGCTGTGCATCTAGTGTCAGGGGCCTCTATACCCATCACGCGACTGTAGACGAGGCTGTTGAAGACACCATCCTGGTAGGATATTATGAATCCATATGTCTTCGACTTCAGCCCACTTGAACTGAGAAATATGAAGGTGAGGTTTCTTGAAAAGCCAATGTTCTGAAGAAGACCATTGGCTTATCCCCACTCTCCACAGCCTTAAGGTGGGCTTTTTGCTGAACGGGTTCTAACTTGTTGACAGAGTTTGGCTTCGTCCGTTCAGTGTCGAATACGAGACCGACTGATGAAAGACTGTAACATAATAGAGATAACTCTTTCATGAAAATATTATTTAGAAGGAGCGTCATTCTTCACCAATAGTGGTGTATTCCATAAAAAAAGAAATAATGGGCCACAAATAATCCAAGGTAACTCCAGGAGATCCAATTTAAATGCTTGGAAAATGTGGACATTCCATGTAGAATCGCGAAAGACAAAATTATTGCACCAATATTTTTTGAAGGTGCCGGACAAAGATTTTTAGACTCTTTGGAGAATGAAATCGAAGGTCTTCGAAACGATGTCTGTCCCCTTAGATGATTGGAATAGTTTCTTGTGGCAAGTATATGGCGCACCTCAATCCAATATTCTGGTTTGAAGGATTTCTTTAAATCAGAATATACGGTAGGAAGAGATCATCCATTCATTGGCCACCTAGGAGTCCACTTTTGATACCCCTATATTTCCATCTATTCTGCCAAGGAAAAAAGTCAACGAATATTATATAGAAATTTCATTGTTAAATTTTCTCAAATGTCTTTGAATTTTTTGAAACTTTATCTGTGGGGTTGTTTGTTGCCTATCCATTTAGAGTATTCGTGCTCAAACAAATTCAGAAGCAGGCGAATTAAAAAGAACACACCATAAAATCAAACTCCATTATTTGTAATTGGTTGAACATGATAATGAGCACACGAAATTAGATAACTTGAAAAGTACATGCAGATGAATCAGCCGGAAATATTAGACCCGTTACATTGGGTAACATTATTTTTTCCATTATCTTAGTTTTCATATATTCTCAAAGTAAATTATTTTAACTCCTTGCAGTAAAATTAGCAATGCGGAATTATGATTCTTTCTATCTAATAAGTTCCTAACATTTTTTCGAAATAATGCTTGTTTATTCAGTGAATGACGTTCAATCATATCCTACGCCTGTTTGTCATGTAATCTGTTACTGTCATTTTGAAATGGAAATGATGGATGTAGCGAATTGAAGAAAAAATATCGAACCGAAGACAATGGGGTAATGTAACTCATTGTCGTCATAAATTCTTGTCCTGAATAGTTCATACCCGACATGGACAATTGAGAATATGTATTGAAAAATATGCAAGGTCTGATGAATATGACCTATTTATCAAATTTGAATTTGCAAAGTCCATAAAAACAAATGAATCATACAGTGCGCCCATAAAGTATGGTATTAACTCATAATTTTTCAATACGAAGATATTTTGGAAGAATCCTCGGATAGGTCGATTTTTTTTCCGGGTAGGATTCGATTTTAAGCCTTGCTCAAAATTCATATTATCCGCATTTTATTCCCATATTTGGGTGAAAATAATCATAAAAAATCCACTAGAATTAATGAGATTATGTCAAACAGCTGTGAAGATATGAGACAAAATATTTCTCCTATGCCCAATGAGTGCAACAGGTAGTGCAAAATCGTGTATAGTATCGGTCATACAAATATACATACATTTAAACAATATATCCGCAGCCGTTTGACATAAGCCCATCAAACCTAGTATCACTTGTAGCGAATAGGATTACTTCATATTATTTACAAAATATGAGTCAGATTGTCACCATTAACTCATTTAAATCAATGTCAACCAGTGTTTCTATGGGCGTACCCCAAGGGTCAATACTTGGTCCATTGTTTTTTATCATATTCGTTAATGACATTACCTTAAAAAAACCTTAATCATGATAATATAATGATTAAGGCTTTCACGACCCTCGCTCAATGTTCTGTATGGCTTTTGGGTTTTCGTTCGTGTATCCGTTTTTCTTAGGTTTTGAAAATTACGAGTGTAAGTATTCCACCATCACTGAAGTGGTACTCTTGGTCTCAGATTATATATACCTGATTTCTCATTAACGGATGAAGTAATTTTGTCCACAGGTACGTTTCCCGGTATCGTAAGTTGCTTATTGTTCCCAGGTACATTTGTTTGTGTAATTAAGTTCGAGGGGTCAGGTAAACATCTCGTTCTTTCTAATGTTGGGATCCAGGTACTGTTCAATTTTATGGAGTCTTCAATTTTGTTAAAGTTGTTTTTATGCTTTCTGATCTCGATTGCCTCCCTAACGAGTCGTGCATGGTAAGAGGAAGTAGTTGCTAAGACTTGTGTTTCTTCTCCGCATAACTACCACCGCATAAAATTTGAAGAAACACAAGTCTTAGCAACTACTTCCTCTTACCATACTGTATTTTGGTTGAAAATAGAGGGATTTGATGTGATGTCTCTGCGAATTTAAAGAAGAACGAATATGAATAAGTCCGTTTTAAACAAAAGTGGTGGGGATCGAACGTTTTTTCAATATTGCCACTCTATAGAGTTTGTAAGCGGTTGTAGAAAAAATTATGTACCGTTAAGACAAGTGAAGAACGCGTCTGGTTGATATGTCATTTAACCTGAAGCGTGAGTTTTATTTTTCTTTGAATTAACGTAGTTCAAGACATGATTGTAGAAAAAGTCACGGATCTTTTCCTACTGTAAAAGTTGAAATATGTACGAAAAAAAAATACATTTTCCCATTGTGTGACATAACAGGTACCCAGAACCCATATGCATCCTGCAATGCAAGCAATCGCTACCACTGATCCTGGATGGTTATTAAACCAACCTTATCTTCCGCGGTTTCCATCACCACAGACTACGTGTTGGCGTACACTCACCAAATTAATAGGCTCGGCAAAACACTTCATCACTTAATAATTTTCGCTATTTAGATCCTTTTCCTGTACGCCAACTACAGAAACTTTTATTTCGTCGCAAATATTACCGAGCACATTATCATACACATTATCGTGATTCAAAATCGCATGGTGTAATAATGTTGCGATCTTGCCTAGTAATAATAGTTTATAGTGCCGAACGTAAAATTCGCAGACACTTTACAAATAGAATGGGGTTCGGGTTGGACGTAGAAAATGGCTATTGTGGAACACGGTCTGAGACTATTCACTATAAATTATGTTTCATAATGGTCTCAGAGATAAAATACTTGTTTGTCGTGGTGGCGAACTGAATACAGTGTGTTCGAGTCGAGTGATCCTATGCGTATCATGTCGGGTGGGTTCATAATTATCTTTCGTACACGTATATGTACACGTAATGGTGAGGTTCAGAGGAATTAGCTGGCAACAAAGCGAAAAATTATGAATCTTTTGAGACAATGATATCTAAAGATCTCCGTTGTTTGAAAGAACTAGTTTTGATGAAAATGTATTCGCAGAATATCTAGGCTGATTACAAAAAAATGGAAACATTCAAATTGTCGGGTTATTCCCGAATTTCAGAGACGGTGTCCTTCGTGTCAAAGGAGAAGAGTAGATGTTTCCTGGGAGAAGTGGAGAAATGATCCTTGTCCTGCTGGCTGAAGATGTGAGCGTACCTGAGAGGGCTGAAACCATACTGGAGCCTCGCCTGAACGGGGCTGTGATGTTTGAGTCCAAACTCCATGATGAAAAAATTGGACGAAGAATTGCACTAGGGAAGACCTTGTTGCCTGTTGATGAATCTGTGCCCGTAAGGGTAATGAATATCAATTATTACCCGGTGGACTTAAAGACAAAAACTTGGCTAGATTGTACGTGGCTGAGTTTCTGCAGCTGGTTATCGGTCTCAAGACGACATTTGTCCTGTGGTTTTTCATGGCAACCAAAAATTGATTTGAAAAACTCCGTATAAAATTCAAAATTTCAAGGCATAAGTACTTCGAGATTTTTTTCAAATCTAAACAATACGAATACTTAACTTGTAGTTCACATACCAAACTGATAACTATGAAGTAAATTAAATTACAATATCAACAAAGTTGTAATTAACTTGAAGTAATTTGAATTTCAACTATGCTTTATTTCTGTTAGGAATCAATATTTTCAATGAAATTTTGGTAACACCAACTTGAAAATATTTCAAATACTACGGCGTAATCACATTTCCTTTTGAAAAATTGCTTACACATTTCGGCGATTCAATAATTCTGAAGAATGCCTTGACATTATGTATTCTATCTGAAATATCTAGCAATCGATTCTTTATTATTTAGAAAGACAATATCAGAAATTTTTAGAGAGGTGCCATGCTTCCAAATGTATCACGTGTAAACTAAAACGATCGAGTTTTTACAGAAAATTCACAACTCCAAAATTCGATCCATGGGAAGAATTTCCTCTTTCCACCCAAGACCATGTAATACTAGCCAGTAAGGCCCAAAAACGGCCGATATATTTGAGTGGTATTTTTGCTGGAAATTCTCTGTTAAAAAAAGGCAATAAGTGTCCCCTTCCTGGCGCATTCACCATATATTGCATAAGGGTAACAACCCAATTTACTACTGCGAACTATCCCCATCCTAACTATTCCTCACTGATGTTATTCAATTCTAGTTTTTTTCTGGTAGAAACTTTTTGATTACCTGCGATGAAGTACTTCTTATTTAGATCAGGGACAGAAACTTGGTAACAAATGACGTCTTTGATAATCAAGTATGCCCTTAGCAGGCATATGCCTAAGGAAACCAGATCCGATAAAATAAATTCTTGAAAACACAAAATTTTTCCAAAACAGGAAGGACGATGTATATGCTGTATATGTTCATACAAAGTTCAACATAAAAAAAGAGTAAAACGTTAAATTTTCGAAAACCTTTACTTTCCATTTTTTTTAAATCGCAAACGTCCCTCATGTTTTCCGACAAGCTGATTTCGGATTATATCAGAAAAATTTATTTTGATGAGGAATTGATAAAATTTCAGAAGATTAACCCTCATTAAACTTGAAATCAACTTCTCAACTGAAGAAAGGTTAAAGATAGATCAATTGTGAAAAACGCAAATCGATTCAAAATGTTGAAATTAGATTAGTATACTCTGTCTGTCGATTTGCAAAAAAAATACTTAAAAAGTTCCAAGGGGTAGAGATCATGAAAAATACAAAATCATCACATTAAGGAATAAGAATTCAAAAATTCCCTAAAATTTTCGAAAATCTTCACTTTGCATATCTCAAAAATCGCGAACGTCCCTCATATGTATCTCGACCAGCTGTTTCCGAATCATACCACAAACATGAATTTCGATGATAAATTTACAAAAGTTCAGAAAATACTTATTTTGCCGAAAAAATGCACCTATCCACAAAATCAACATAGAAATTGCATTCTAATTGAAAAATACGAACTGATTACACATTTTCAAGAGATTCACAGACGATTAAAATCAAAGTACCCAATGCAATATTCGATATTGAAGAAAAACGAATAAGCAAAATATTTTTATTTGAATTTTTCAAAAAATCGCTCTCAAATGTTTTCTGACGAGCTTATTACAAAAAAAATATAGAAAATTGCCCTTCCCACCAATAATTTTATTTTTCGCTTTGCTTCGTTCTTACAGTTTCCAATCTTGTACCATGAAGCATAATTCAAAAGTCCATTTAATTTTTTTCAAAATCGCTTCTCCTGGAGAGGCTTGTAACAGACAAAATTCAGTAACTGAACAAAATGAAAATGGAACGAACACTTCTATTCAAAGGAATTTTACAGAAATTTAAGATGTTCCACGGAAATCAATGAAAATGGGCATCTTCAATCGTCTTGCGGAATAATTAAATGAATACTTTTTCCCTCACTTCAGCTGGACCACTATGGCCACATAAAGACTGTGTGAAACTAACATTTATAATTTCTTATTTCATCCACTGAAACCATTTGAAGAATTGTTGTAGAGGTCATGCAAACGATATTTTCATATTTTATAGCTCCGACAGAACAATGTCAGACGCCAAAGTGTACAAAAATGAATAAATTTGTCCCATCCGGTTTGTCCGAACACAAACCCATAAACCAATTGTATACGTTTGGTGTACGTTTTTTTTTCCAAGAAGTCTTTCGTGGATTCTGCTACGCTTGCGTTGTTTCTCATTGATTCAGGAATTGTTATGGAAATGACGGTACGCCGACAAAACTTTTATGACGGTAATTTGAGGATTTATAGTTTAATATTCCGAGGTCTTCTGTTCTTTGGACATAATTTCAGACACCATCTTCTAGAGAAAAATCAAGCTAGCTAACCTAGTTAAAGAGTTTGCCTTGTCTATCAGTAAGGTACCTTCATCCTAATTACAGATCAAGAAATAGAAAATTACGTCAGTAACCGGTAGTTCCTGAAGAGCCGGAGTGAAAGCAGGAAGACGACATCGCCAGCAAAACGACATCGCCAGCAAGACAACATGGCCAGCAAGACAACATGGCCAGCAAGACGGAAAGCCCTATGCTCCGATAAAGTCGTGCTGGGTGTAGCGTGTGAATACGACATTTTTTCAGATGAAGATGGACACCAATTTCAACTTCAGAGCATTTTAACCATTGGGTGCAAGGGAAACATCAAAATAATGAAAGCGGATCATTATATTGGCCTCACTAATAATAATGATGAGATTTTCTCTCACAGAAAATTAACAATTTCTGGTGAAATTTGTAGCATTCATTTGGCCCCATTCCACAACAGTAAAAATAATGAAAAAAAAAAATTCAAATGCATCTTGCTAGGCTTGCTCTGTAGTATCACCGAACATATCAGATCACGAGGGAATATGTTGTGAAATTGCAGTTCTGGGAAATGAAAATAGCGCCGCACCCAAATATGGTAGAATATATTCTGAGCGTAATTATAATAAATTTCACCAGCTATGTCTGAACTCATCGTGGGCGAACATGACTGAATTTAACGACTTTCATCTTAAAATACAAAATATTCATAATCCTGCATTTCCTATAAAAAAATTAAATCCCAAAAAAACACAACTAAAGGCCTAAGAACTTCAGGGAAAAATATAAGGTCATTATTATACATCAAAAAATATATTAGAGATTATAGATTCGAATTGTATGTTAATAAATACCGCAATTTATACAACAAACTCAAAAAAATTGCTAAATCAATGTTATATGAGCAAAGAATGAACATAGCCAGGAACAAAACTAGGGAGAGCTGGAATATTGTCAATGAACTCAGAGGAAAGAACAAGGGTACCAACGATTCTAAACTGGACTCGAACACTCTCAATAACTTTTACTGCTCCATAGCAACTGATTTAACAGACAAAATTAAATCGACTAACGATTCAATTGATTATTTAAAGAATATAAATGTAACCCAGTCCTTCTTTATGAATCCCACAGATATGACTGAACTAAAAGATACACTATTGGAAATCAAGAACAAAAATAGTTCTGGGCTGGATAACATCCCAGTCAAGCTATTCAGTTTTATCCCAGATAACGCATTAAATGTAGTTGTTCGGTATATAAATGCATCGTTTAAATCAGGAATATTCCCTGAATGTCTAAAAACAGCTATAGTCATACCTATTCACAAAGGTGGAGATACTGATGATCCAGGAAATTTTCGCCCAATATCACTACTATCTACTTTTTCTAAATTTATAGAAAAATTAGCAAAAAAGCGGCTGATACCCTTTCTTAGACGCCACAATATACTTTGTTCCAACCAATATGGATTTCAAGTAAAGCGAGGTATACAAGATGCAATCTTCTCCTTCTTGGAAAGGATATACCAAAGCTTAAATGAAGGTGACATGGCAGGAGCTGTATTTTGCGACTTCTCCAAGGCTTTCGATTGCGTGATTCATGACATCTTGTTGAGAAAGCTTCATTGTTATGGAATTAGAGGTGTTACTCAGAATTGGTTTTCTACATACTTAGCAGACAGGCATCAAATTGTGAAGCAAGCAATATTCAGCTTGTGGAGTCATTAAAACGGGTGTACCTCAAGGATCGGTCCTAGGACCAATACTATTCCTCCTATACATAAATGATATTAGCCTCCTACCAATTACTGGTTTATTCACACTATTTGCTGATCACGCAACAATAAGCTGGTCAGACAGACACCGTGATAACCTCCACCATAACATGTCTTAAGACCTCGCAGTGGTTGCAGAATGGTGTGCAGCTAATAAAGCCACATTCAATTTCAATAAAACGCACACTTTGACCTTCAAAGGTGGCCAGCGGTTGTAAATGACCATACCATTGAATCCAAACAATGCAACAAATTCTTGGGAATACAAATTGACAGTAGACTGAATTGGGAAGATCACGTTGTTGCCCTTGGAAAAAGAATTTCGAAGGGTGCCTATGCTATAAGAGTTATTGTGAGTGAGCTAGGTACAACAGCAGCTAGACCCGTATATTTTTCACTAGTAGAATCTCACCTTGTATATGGTATACCATATTGGGGAGCATGTAGTCGATATCATTTCAATATGATATTTGTTCTGCAGAAGAGGGCTCTCAGATATCTCTGCAAAACAAACTATAGACAATCATGTAAACCCCTTTTTGTCAAAAATAAAATAATGACCCTTCCAGCTCTTTTTATATTTGAAACTGTCTGCATCATTCATAAATATAAAAGTTCATTCCCTACTAGAGTTCATTTTTATAACACACGTCATGATAACAACATAAGACTGCCAATTCCAACATCAACTCTTGTTAAGAATTCTTTTATTTATAATGGTTTGAAAATGTTCAACCACTTGCCTGAACCAATTAAAAGTACTGAAGGCTATTGTAGGTTCAGGAGGGCAACAAAAAAAATACTTGTAGAACAGCCATTTTATTCTATCGAAGAGTTTTTATCTTCTTCTCTCTGAAATTTATTTTTTTGTTTGTTTTTCACAAATATAGATTTTATATATACATATATATGTGTTCTAAGGTGAATACGAAATGGTATTGTCTTTCTGTGTTTTTATTTATATATTGACTGCCTTTCTACAAAAATGTATATTTTTAAACGAATACCATGAGGTATTATGATTTAATTATGTTTTTATTTATGACATGCTTTGCTACAAAAATTTATATTTTTAATCAATAAAGCTATTTTTGACTTTGACTTTGACTTTTTTACAAAGAGTGAAGGAAACTTAAGTGTTGAATATGTTGAATGTCACAATTTATTTTGTAGCATTCATTTAACCTCCTCCCTCTACTCTAGAAATAATGAAAAAACTGCGTCAGATTCCAAATGACATCTTGCTGGGATTTAGTTCAAATGAAATTATGAAAAATTAAAATTCAAATACACTTAATATCAACGTTCCAATATTCTAGAATTGATAAAAAAAAATTATTCTGTCTTCAATTAACATCTTGCTGTTTTTTTTTCTAATAGAATAATTAAAAATGAAAAGTTGAATACGTTGAATAAGACAGTTGATTTTGAGGCATTCATTGGACATATTTTTTTATTTATTTTTCCTTCATAACCTAATTGTAGGAAGGGGGTCGAATGAATGCTACAAAATCAACTATCACATTCAACGTATTCAACACATCATTTACCGATAACCTTTTTTCGTTATTTCTAGAGGGTCGGATGGGGGTCAAATGAATGCTACAAAATCGACTTCCACGTTAAGGCAGCAGGCACACTGAGCAACCATGATCGACCGTCCGCGACCGTCCAACTACGACCAAAATTTCCAAAACGTGTATTCTTATCAGATAACTCACACTGAATGATCGTCTTCAACCGATTTTTGAAGACCATGTTTAAAATAGCAATCTGGTCGATCAGTGTGAGTTTGAAAGTTTTTATTGATCCCTTTCAATTTTTGGTCGTTGCTGGATGGTCGATGCTGGTCGGTCAGTGTGATTCCTAGCTTCAACTTTTTATTTTTTATTGTTTCATTTGAGAAAAACCCCAGCAAGATGTCAATTGAAATCTGACACTTCCTTTTGTAGTGAAAGCCAGAACCATTTTTTTCGTTAGTTCTTGAGGTTCGGAAGGGTGTCAAATTAATATTACAAAATCAACTTCCATATTCAACGTATGCAGAATTTTATTTTCAATGATTTGATTGAAAAAAAATATTGAACAAGATATCAATTGAAGTCCAAAATATTGTTTTCATTATTGCTATAGAATGCTACAAAATCACTAAAAATGTGATCAATAGATAATTTTTCAGTGACATAAAATCTCAACACTCTTTTGAGTGGGGCAAAAATCATGATTTACTTTTATCAATTCGATGACGAGATACACAGTTTCCTTTATAGATATTGATTATAGGACATTGAAAACAAGATAGCTTTTAATTTTCCCAGCCAATTCATCAGAAAATATTTCACAACACACACAAAAATAAACGTGACAATTCAAGTCATGTATAAAAAATCGCAACAGATATAAATTTGAGCCAAATAATTCCATCAAGAAATTGAACATAAAATTGCAAGATTGGGCATTTAATTGTGAAAAAGTAACGGAGAAGACAACAAAGAAGCGGTAGTTGAAACCATTTGGAACACCATCGCTTAAGTGCTACAAAGTGAATATTATAACGAATTCAATATTGTATTTAACCTTTTCACTGTCGTTCAGTTTAATTCATCGCGAGTTGCACGTAATGCTAAACGTAAAATTCTACAAAATATATCACATTTTGAATTAGCTTGGCGCGGAGGAGAAGCAGCTTACTGCAAAACCACTAATTTCGTATCTGAAATTGAAAATGATGGATAAGAAACTGGACGTATCGGGTATAATCCTCTATTTTCGAAAACGAGACAAGGCGGTAAGAATCAATTTTGTGACAGCAAATAAATCACGCCTAATATTTTAGACAAAAGTCAATGGAAAAACGAAACACTTTTATAACATTGGACAGAGTATTTCTTACACCAAATCCTTTTTGGAAGAATAAAAATTTTAAAAGTGCGTAAAAGAATGCGCTGATGGAAATTAATGAAATTTCCAAATGGACTAAACGCTCAGCTGAACGTATTGGTTCAGATGTCAAACGTGTCAAAATTACAAATCACTCAAATCGAGTGGCAGCAGTTAGCGAATTAAGTTAAAGCGGAATTGAAGAACAAGCTCTAATGAAAATAACAGGACACAGCAATTCATCAACAATAAAATCATACTTACAGAGTATCATTCGAGCATTATTCAATAAATTCTTTGGAAAAAGAAAGAAACGTCAACATCTACTACAGAAACGATTAGCTAGGGCACCCGCAGCGACATCACTGTTCCTAGTGTGAATTTCAATAACTGCGGTTTTAATTATTGTATTTTCAAATAAAGATGTGTTTATTTTCAGTGTTTCATAAATAAAGTTTGCATTGATATGTTTCTAAATTTCTTATTCATAAATTATCCTGCCGAATTACACCCGATCCACCTCCGGTGGAGCGTTTACAATAATCGACAGTTTTTCTCGTCTAATTACTAGGCAACAGTTTCTCATTAAACAACCCAAATTTACCCGATAATATACAAACCTCTCGTGCAATTAATGTTGCCGCGATACCGCGTACGACTTTATCGAAGCGTAGCGCTTCCCATCTTTCTAGCGATGTCGTCTTGCTGCATTCGCTCCGGAGGTTTGACCATCAAATTTGAGTTGATTACAGCTTAGCTACGAGGTTTTCGTTCCGTACGATCAGTTATATCACCAATGCCACAATCGGCCTAAAAAACAAATGGGGGTGGTTTGCATAAATTCACTTACACTTGGATAGATGTGCTAGTAATGAAAAAAAGTCCTTCATTCTAATGGGCAACATTTCTCACGCATCAGAACAAATGTCATTCAACAATGCATAAAAATCTCCGTTTTCTCTTTCGAATACGCATGTAATCAATTATAACTTGTTCCTCGTTTTCGTTTCTTCATTTGTTATGTACAACCATCATCCTCTCCAACGATCCCGTCAGATTAATAGAATATGTAGAATGTAGAGCCTCTCAGCGCTTCAAAAACCAACATGCCATGAAATATTGATAAGTCATTGCTATTCTTGGTTCTCAGCGATACGCAACTCGAAATCGTTCGATTCCTATTTTAAATGGATGACATTCCTCCTCTAATTGGCCAACATAATATTTCATTAGTACGGATATGCATTAACGGCTCATGACGTAATGATTTGCCCACTTGAACAAATGCCTTACCGGTAAGATATTAGAACCGGATTGGACGTAACCATGAGCTTGAATTATGACCGGCAAGAAGTATTTAGACATTAACAACCCGACTTGCATATTTGCATTGCTGCAAATACTCACTTTATCATGAATATTACGACCTCACCATTCGTTTGCTGTGTCCTCGTGTCGCTAGTCAGCACTGATTTGAAAAAAATATTTCTTTTCCTCATTCCTAGAGATACATAAATACAATTTAATTTTGCAATGATGGATAGAAAACCTACTGGTTTAAAAATACTGATTTGCCTTCGTTGAATGCAAGCTGAACATCCTCATCCTCAAGTCTCTTGAATTTTCGATAATTTTCTGTTAGATGAAGCTGTTGAGCTTGATTTTCTTTTTGAAATACCCTTTCGTACCTTGGCAGAACTCTGGATCCAAAAAAGGATAAAGTTCGATTTGAGATAATAACTTTTCCTGTAATTGTTTCTACAGTGCTATTTCAAGAAAATTTCAAAGGAAAAATTACGAAGGAAAACTTTAACTCACCAGAAAAACGAATCCTGAATTTTGCATTTTGCAGCCGATATACCTTACTAAAACTGCACCACAAAAAAGTATCCCAACAAATTGTCATTATAACCAAATCAAATAACTTCACAAAGTCCAAATCCCCCTCACAAATATTGCCAGTAGATTTAAACTCCCGTAAATACAGTTTAAGTGCTATAAATGAACAATTTTCACTACCAGCAAACAAAAACTGACATTTTGGATTAGTACTGAATCGTAAACAGCAAAAGCCGCTTTCCAATAACTGTCACGGGGAGTAAATCCGGGTAGCTCCTGAAGTAATTTGACAAACCATGAAAAATCATGTTCCAATTAAAACCTCATTTATAAAGTCAGGTACTGTTCACCTCAGAGTCAATTCAGTGGTAACAAGCTCTCTTGATCTGCTCAACAAAATTTTGGTACGAAAAAGTGACATAAAATTGTACTAGTTTCGAAACCATTGTACTAAAAATGTGAAGAGCTTGCGAGAATTCAAAATTTGAATTTGAATCTGAAAATTAAAGTAAAACAAAACAGTAGGAAGTTGCTGACATTAAATGACAGATAACAGTGTCTAACTGAAAGTAGGTAATTGGGTTTTGGTAACTCATAATGACTTAGATTGTGTTCTGTGATAAAGGTCTATTATACGTCTATATGTTTTATGTCTTATTAGATAAATACGAAAGGGGTACTGCAACGAGAAGAATAAATAGTTTATTTTTCTTGGTATTGAAGTACTACAATTTTTATGATTTTACCGAATCTAGTACAATTGTACTGACTTGAGCAACCCTACCATAGTAGAATATAGTCATTTGACACATCGTGGAAGCCAAAACCAGTTTTAGAGAAACGAAAATGATTACATGAAAAGTTCTAGTTTTAATTAATATATTTCGGACCCTATAGAGAATCTAAAAATATGCAAAATCACGTAAAACTTATTTTCAAGAGGAACATTTTGTGGGCTGGTTTTCAATTGAATTATATCAACCTTCTAGCGGGGGTAGACACAACCCCTAAGATCTCAAATGTAACGGGAGGTTGAGTGATAGCTCATTTTGAAGATCGTTCAACTACTTTTCAAAAATACCAGCTACTTGACCTTTCTTGTGAAGATATTCAAGTATCAAGTGTTTTACAATCACACCTGAGAAATTAATAAAAAGAAATTTATCTTATTACATTTTCGAAATGTTGTCCACTATTTGCTAAACAAAGTCTGCCCCCAACAAAACTCCTCCCGAACAATCCGAAAAACTTCTTGCTGAAATTCTCTACACGCAGCTCTTATACGTATCTTCAAATCTTTCAAATAGGAAGAAATCTATGGGCGATAAGTCGGGTGATCGTGGTCGCCATTCTATTGCTCCTCTTCGGCCAATCCATCTGCCAGGAAATCTGCCATTTAGCTTTTTTCTATTTCTTTTCAGCTGCTGCTCATAATAGTTTCGTTTGGAATATCTTGAATAATTTGTTATAGCTGCTCTACTGTTCATAACTATTTCAATATTAGTCTTTTAATTCTTCCAATATTCAATTCTGTGCCTCAGTCTGAAATGTTTTAATGCGGAGAATAAACGCATTAAGTTTTCGATTACATTTTTTCAGTCGGATGCAACAGAAAAATAATTCAAATAACCTGGTCGAATAAACAGAAAAAATCGAGCTAAAAATTACTTCTGTCCCTATTCATTACTATTCAGTTATCCTGTGAACACTCCGTAGAATATCGAGAAGCGTTCAAAATCGTATACCCAGCCCTGGGTCAATAGAGAACACGGTGTTCTTGACATTTCCATATAAATCTTTTATCATGATAAATCTTAGAGCGCCGTGCATAAGTAACATTTTTACGTACAACCAGTAAGTACTTATTGAATACTGCCAGCGTGATATATTGAATTTTTTTGAAGGGTCTACTTGTAGCACAGAGAAATCATTCAAATCCGACGTCAAATAGGTATTTGTATTGCGTGGGTTATTTATTTTAATACGGGATGATGTTAGTCCAGGAACCAGCGTAAAAAAAATTATTAAATCTTACTACAAAGAAAGGTGTAGCTGGATGTGATATTTTCTGGGTTGCTGTGGCAGATACATTTTTATTTCAGATTCATATCTGAAAAGACTTAACTGTATTTTAATACTAATAAAATAGATAAGGTTAAAAAGTTTTGTTGAACTCGGCTGTGCCTCATTCTGATGCTCATTCAACAAAGTTTACGCGTCTGAGCTTATGCAAATTATATATTTTCAAACTCAGCATGGAATTTTGCCTGGATAGGGCGAATTTGGAGTGAAACTGATGATTTAATATTTTTGATTATTTTTAGGGGTCCACCCATTAGGACCTTTTACGAGTAGCGTTTTATCCGCCGATCAACTTGAAATTCACACACTATACTAATTTCATCATTCTGAATCGATTGGCATTCACAGAATTGTTCTATCTTCAACCGTTCTCGAGTAGAAAAACTTTGTTTGGGTCATATCTCTTTAAAAAATATTATTATTATTTTTCTACTCATATTAGTGTAATTCAATCTTTTCTGGATATGCACAACAAATTTGAAATCGATCCTAAGTTGATAAGAGATTCCATAGGCTTTTTACATAATTTAGAATTAGAAATTTTGTAAAATTCGATCGTGCGAGGAAATTTTTGACTTTTCATCACTTTTAAAGTACGAACCCTGCATCTGAGCATATGCAAATTATATTTTTTCGAAATCAGCATAGAATTTTGCCCATATAGTGCGAATTTGAATTATTCATACACCATACTAATTTCAGAATTCTTAATCGATTGGCGTTCACAAAATTGCTCTATTTTCTCGAGTTGAAAAACTTTGTCCGGAGTTCGAATGGGTCATATTCTTAAAAAAATTATTGTTTTTTTTTACTCATAGAGGTAAGTGTAATTCAATGTTTTCTGAATATATGCACAGTGAATTTTAAGTCCATTCCGAGTCAAGTAGAGATTTCATAGGAAAAGTTCGTGGACCGCTAATACTTTCACGGTAGTGTTTCTCTCTCATGCAAAAAGTCCTCGAAAATCCGCATCTATGCAGTTTGTATTGTTTATAACAAGTAGAGAGGCGGTTAGATTCCGGCCTTCGAAACTTCCGTTTGCATTTGGCCAAGTTCGGATCCTGAAATCCAATCCAATTTTATAGGAATCGATAGGCAAGGTAATTTGTCTGAATTCCTATCCCTATGTCTGGTGCTTGCTTGAAGTGCGCACCGACCACCCGGGGTGGTGCTGTAGGTTTTCCGGCTTTTCCTACAGCTGAAAAGTGAATACGCTACCAAAAATCAGTAAGTCGCCCCGAAGCGCCACGGCAAATAACAGTAATAGCCGTCTTTTACCCGTACAGGCTATTTCTTTGGGTACACTCCATGAGTATTTATGAATGAGTATTATCATTATTATTAGTGAGGACACCTAATGGTTATCAATCTTCGTAGTTAACCATATAGTTATTTTAGAACCCTAACGTCTGTCGGTGTAAATCATATCAATTTACCGATAATAGCAATTCATTCAATTGAATCCATGTGTATCCCAAGCATATATCTCGCGAAACACTCCACCTTCGCATCCTAAATCATTTTATTGGAAATGAAGATTGTATTCTCGGTAGAAAGCAATTTCGCATTCCAAATATGACTACGGCCATAACCCTATAATTGATATAGAGCAGCAGTAAATCAAATCAAAATTTCATCCGGTACATTTTATTGGATTTCTATGAAGTGACAGAACAAGCAGATATATATTGGAAAAAATGAAAAGTTGTAAATCTTGGTTCGATCTAATGCATAATTGAGCAGGGAATATGTTGGTACATGTAGCGGTCAAGTTTGTGGTGACGAATATAGAATATTTTTTTTGCTACATGAAGTATTTGCTTTGGTTGATGTTACATTATGGTGCAAACCCAAATATGACGAGAAATAAATATATCACTAATGGTAATGGTCGAATATGATTGGAGTACATGAACGATATAAATGTAGTGAAACCTACGGATCGAATTAAATGAATTCCCAGGTAACATGGTACCAACAATCAATGTGTGAAAATTCGGCCCAAAATTAATTGTACGAGGAGTGCAAGGCCCAAAATGAATCGAATGTGAATCAGTTAGTCACCCAAGCTGTGTGAGGAATTCAAATATTAATGTTGTCATCAACAGTGAGGAAATAATTTCTTGTGGAATTGAAAAACTTGCAGATATCGATAATCTGGAAGAACTGAAAAAACCAGAAAATAAGGTAGATTCCCATTTGCTCATCTACATCATTGAACAGGAAGGTATCGTTACTCAAGAATAAGTTAAAATATGAAAACTAACAACAGAGAGATGAAATTATCATGAACTCCAACAGATCTGGTCATCAAAACTGTGGGGGACGAAAGTTACTGAAAATAATTTGCTTGCCCTTCCGATTCTACTCTACGCCTTTGCAGTAATAGAAGAGCCTCAAGAGACAATACGATATCGTGCGTGAAATACCACCGAGAAAATCAAACTCCAATTAATACTTTGAAAATTCCCAAACACTTATGAAGTAAGTTTATCCTGATCCATATTCGGAAATAGAATCAATCAACAAAACAAAGTGAAGAATAAGACTTCATCTAGACATGACAAAATTCCAGTTTATTCTAAAAAAGGTGTTGCGAATTCTCATTTCTCTTCTTACTCAAATTGTTAATTTATCAACGGGATCATTTTCAGACCCTTTGGTGATTGGAAGAATATTACCAATTCATAAAAGTAGTGATACACAGCTCTTGAATAACTATCAACCTACTACATTGACCTCTAGTTATTCCAAAATATTTGAGTATACTTTCATCAATAGATTATTATCTTCCAAAAGGCATAACACCTCCTTCAAAAATCAACATGATTTTTAGATAATAAATACACAACTGCAACACACACATAATGGAAGAAAGTTGTAAATTTGATCGATACAAGTGAGTGTCTTGTTGGGATTTTCTATCATCACAGCAGGACATTCGACTGTGTAGATCATGGTAATTTTGTTAGATAAAATTCAAAGATATGGAAAAAGAGGTATTCCTCACCAGTGGTTGTGTAGCTTTCTCAATTCAAGAAGTCAGTATGTGGCCATCAATGATGTTATCTCTTCGAAAGCATTGGTCACAATTGGTGTACCTCAGGACTCAGTCTCAGGACCTATTCTTCTTATTCTATATATGAATGCATGATGAAGATAATTCACTAGTCCAGTCTTCTTCTACTATGTATGCAGATGATGTCTCTAATCATCTCAAACAGATCGGATGACATACTGTTGGCTAAGTTCACTAATCTTTATCGAGTATACAGGACTGGTTCGGAGCAAATCGCCTGAATCTAATTATTGAGAAATCAAATTCACTACAATTCCACAAGCGTCAAAAAATTGTTTTAACATTATTACATTATCTGAAAACGATGTAATGTAAATATTGTTTGGCGGGTCAAATTTCTAGGAACTCATATAGACGAATGTCTCACATGGAGTAATCATCAAATGTTAGTATCTGAATATATTTCTCATTGTTTCGTGCTGACCCTTCTATGAAATTATACTATGTCCAGATATATTTCAGATTGAGGTTTGTAGAGAAATTCTGGGGTTTATTCACCTCATCATCAGGTGTTTTCGTTGGCATCATGATAATTGCCCCCTGGACCAAAACCCCCCTGAAAAAAACTCTCAACAATAACTCCAGGTACCCCTTCATATAAAATACCCCCGTTATGAAAACAATTCCATAAATAATTTTAGTGAAGCGAGAATATTTTAATTTATATTATTGGTCTGGTTAAATTACCGATTGCAGTGTAAACAGATTACATACAACTCAAAGAGCAATAATAAGTTAGAAAAACTACTACATTAACTCCTTACCTACATACTAACGACACAAATAATGTTACCTAATAGACCAATCAGATGTAAAAACGCCAACTCACAGATACTTATTGAAACAACGAATGTCAAACGTCATGCAGCTGACAGTGGAATAATAATAATAATGATATCGACAGATGCATCACGCAGGACAACGTGCAGTATAAGCGTAACCTTTCAATGGCCTGGATCGATTATCGCAAGGCATTTGATACAACATCGCCTGAGCTCATCATGCATTTGCCCAGAAGCCTTGCGGTACCCGATCAAATAGTGAGTTGGATTGAACAGCTGATGTCGCTCTGGAGGACTCGCTTCACCATAACATCTGGTCAAGTAAGAGCCCAAACAGAGCAGGTTATCTTTAGAAGGGGCGTGTTTCAGGGAGACTCCCTTAGCTCTCTCCTCTTCTGCATCTCACTCAGTCTCCTTCAGTCTTTAAGGGTGGTGCAAGAGTACACTAATGCTGTTGGAATTGAGTTTAGGATTGACAAATCTGCCACGGTTCATCTCAAAAGAGGACGACGCGAGGATTGCGGAGAGGACGTTCAGCTCGTAAACGGAAGCATCCTACATCATCTGTATACCGGAGAGACGTATACCTTACCTAGGGGTGGAACAACGCCACACCCAAGAGGTAGCTACAATTAAAAACTCTCCGCACAAACTTCGACAGATCTGTTCATCAGAACTGTCGGGAAAGAATAAAGTTGCTGCAACTAAAATGCTTGCCGTTCCGATCCTACTTTACTCCTACGGAGTAATGAAATGGACTTAGGAAGAGCTGCGACAACTAGACGTAAAAACTCGCAAAATGATGATCTTTATAGCAGCTTGCATCCTGAATCGTCTGTTCCACGGTTATACTTTCCCAGACAACGGGGAGGCCGTGGACTTTCGAGTTTGGAGTGTCTATATAACAGAATGGTACTGGATGGAGCCTGTGAAGTCATCAAGTGTTCAGATCCAGTTCTCTGCTTGATATGCGATAATGAAAGCAGGGACTGTTGCATTTCTCTTCAAAGCAGCAACCCGTGCAGTCGATGAACTCGGTCTCGTATTCGACACTGAACGGACGAACCCAAACTCTGTCTCCGAGTTGGAACCCGTTCATCAAAAAGCCGACGTGAAAGCTGCAGAGTGCGAGAGGCTCCTACAGCTACCTAAGGAAAAGTGAAATTGTCAAGCTGTGTGCAGAAATACAAAAAATTTTCCTCCAAGTACATAGGGATAAGCCAATGCATGGTCTTCTTCAAGAACATTAAAAACCTTGGCTTATTCAGAAACCTAACATTTGCTTTTCTCAGGTCAAGTGGGCTGAAGTCGGAAACCGAGGGATCCATAATGGCCTGCCAGAATGCTGTCTTCAACACCCTCGTCTACCGTAGTCGCGTGATGGGTAGTACAGAGGTCCCTGACACTAGAGGCAGAGCGTGTCGTGGGGCAACTAAGACCACAATGCATTTGCTGTCAGCCTGTCCAGCTTATTGTTCTTTGTGAATAAATATTTTATTATTATTATTATATAAGACACTCGTACGGTATAGACGAAACACCGGTGTTGCCTTTCGCTCCGGGGCATATCGAGTCCGTTGTGGAGAATGAGAATAAGTAGGACAATTTTCGTCATTAAGTTTTCAGCTCCTGGCGAAACGAACATTGTCCGAAAAGAGGAGGAAAAACGGACTAAATATAGCGATCTACTCTTTGAACTCCTCAGGTTTTACCCAAACCTTTCTGTCAAGATGGTGGTTGTGATATTAGGAGTCGTTGGTGGAATGATGGACACACTGCTCTCAAACTTGAAAATCATACCGGCTTGCCATGATGCGGCAGAAAACTTGGCCGGAAGAATGCAGGACGTAATTCTTGATTCACTCCGCCTTCTCACGGCACATGACTCTCGGACCCAGTAATCACTCACCCCACGGACGTGGGGAGTGTTTACTGGGGTTAATGACACACCAGCGCACCCTCCGGTTGTATCGAAGCTCCGGAGATAGGGTCTGACTGGTATATTCCTTGGAAAAAAAATATATTAATATTAACACTCTTAGAGTGTACCCAAAGGCATAGCCTGTGCGGGTAGACGACGGCTATTATTATTAATTGTCGTGGCACTCGGGGAGATTCACTGATGTTTTTGTAACGTTTTCACTTTTTCAGCTATATGAAAACCTATAAAACTTACAGCACCACCCCGGGTGGTCAGTGCGTACTCCAAGTAAGCACCAGACGTCGGCATTGGCATCTAGACAATTTACACCGCCTATCGACTCCTATGAAATAGAGAAAAATTTCCTAATTCCCAGGATTCGAACTTGGTCCAATGCAAGCGGAAGTTTGGAAGGCCGGCATCTAACCGCCTCGCTACCGAGCACCCGAGCTGACAACATGCCAAGATTTCTCTTGAGTAGGCCAACCCCTCGTGTTGGTGAAACATTGCGAGTATCTCATGATGAAATAAATCATCATATAGGTAAGTAATGATCAAAAATATATCTTTTTTTGAAAGTAAATGTACTTTGGTTTTTCCACTTGGTGTTTATTTCTAAGTGTTGAATAACGTGAAGATTTGCAATAGAAACCTGTATTAGATATCTGATCGACCCGTAGGTAGTTGTTTGACTAATGGTTCATCCTTTCATAGCACTTAAAAATAGAATGAAATGTTGAGTAATGAATAAATCATTTTCGGCAAAAACTAGTTCCATTGAAACCCAGTATGCCTTCTTCCTCTCCTAATCGTTATGTTCTCCGTTTCAGCTGTCATTTTTATCGTGAATTATGAATAATTATTCTCAAAATTTCCTAATTGATGTGATTCACAACTCCCGTTCATGAGAGGACGGGCGAAATGAATATTAAAATATTCAAAATAATAACCAACTAGGAGAAATGAACATTTTTTCGAATTACTTTTGAAGATTTATTGAAATTATATGCGGGAATATGACTAGAAATGCGACATTACGATATAGCTATTCAAATATCAATTTGAATATTTTATACAAATGATGCTACACCGTGTACCAGGATGTTCCACGGTTCAACCGGATAATTGAAATAAGTTAGTCATAGGAGAAACAAACAAATGAATAAAAATTATAATATAACTTCATGTATATTGCTTAGTAGATAAAAATCCAAGAAACATAAAAACTGTTAGGTACTGAATATCAAATAATCGGCGGTTTAAACCAACCCAGTCAAATTATTTTAATTACAAACAGGTGATTTACTCCGCTAAGCCAATAAAAAAAATTCCAATTTAAAAAAAAATCATAATTCCTCTATTTTCAAGTTGTAGGGTTGGTCCTTCTCATGAAAGTATTGAATCATGTGTACTTTATGTGTGCACAAAACAGGCACTGTCGAATTATTAGTTTTGGCACAATTGCAATTTTAATTTTTTTGCACCAACTTGTAGCGTGTCTGGATGCTCCAGTGGTAGTCCGATATCAATTCCCAAACAGATTTTGAATGTAGAAGTTTAGTACCACAAAACGTATTTTTTATTTTGCCCTACAGTGCTGCGAAATGGGTAAAAAAATCTTGCAAACATGACTAAAAACGGCCAAGCCCATGTATAAGCGATTCCAATTGAAAAGCTACCCTCATCAAAAATGTCTCAGTAAAATTCCGGTAACTAATAGTCACAAGCTACCAAGAAATTTTTTTTTTTGAACCTACCTAGTTTGATTGGCCTGTTGAAAAAAAAAATCCACAGGAAACTTTAGGCGGTCTCAAGTAATTTCGGAGATATGGGCCTGTTTTTGTGTGATGACTAACATTTTCTAGGACACATTTCTACCGCGGAAAAAACACTCAAAATTCCTCCTTCTTTAAACTAATACAATGTACACAACCTAATTCACTCGTTTCACCTTATTTTTTTATTAAAACAGCATTGTTTCTTCAATAATTCAACCTTCTTTCAAAAACATTAAAACAACAAATTTATGTTGAAATGTTTGGTGAATTTATTTATGTCAAGTTGGCAACTTTGAACTTTGCATTTCTGCACAGCCAACTGTTCGATCCATTTAATTTCAACATGAATGGGAAATTATTCAATCACTCTTTTTTTCCAGAAACCACTTCGACATGAATAATATTCACTAACCATTTTGCCTAGATTTGTTGGATACGTGATCATGAAAGAAGGAAAAGTTTTTTTTCTAAAAAGTACCCGTTTCAATAAAGAAAGAGTGTGAAACAGTTCAATTAGGGTGTGAACATTGTATTGTTTTAAAAAAGGATGATTTGAGTGTTTTTCCACGGTAGAAATGTTTCCTAAAAAATGCCACTCATCACTCAAGTTCCAAAAAAAAATTTTTAATAGCTTGTGGCTATTAGTTACAGGGATTTTACCAATGTCTCGTCTTGGGCAGTACGAACAAATTCACTAACTTGCTCTTTCATGATTTTTTCGCTTTATATCCCACATTTTTTTCTAGATAAATCGTATCAAAGCGCCATCCTTGTCGATTTCTACTCTTTCCTTCAACTCCAAACAAGCTTATAACATAGGATATTTAGGCCACAAAAATTATAGAGGGTATTCATTTGAGAATTTCAAGAAATAAGTAAGTAATACTTTATCTCCAGCTTCTTGAACCTGTTCTGTTTTTCGCCACTAACAAAACTGAAGGTATTTTTTTTTAGTAATGGATTTTTTATTTATCCGGAAGTAAATCTAATCTTACAGTATCAGCAGCCGCAAGTATATTTTCAGGAATATCAATATCGCCACAGTTTTAAATAAATTTTAATTAAGACTATGTATATTAATTTTTATGTCACGCTACAATGACAAAAAAACAAAAAGTTTTTGATTTAATTTCCACATCATCTTTGTCAATGATATGATAAAGCTCTGAATGTATCTAGATTATTATGCAATTGAAATAAATCTCGTAAGTTACATCAGGAGAATCGGCGTGAAGCGCCTCGTCGCCTGACAACGTCCTCAATTTTTGTAAGTTGCATAATATTCACGTTCATAATACCTACTGATAAACTGCTATATTGGAAGCAAACAAAAATTATAACTAAAGCACTAATTGATACGTATTTTCAGTCAAAATAGTAAATATTAATGTTCGTACGGAAGCATTTTGCACTGAGTGAATCTGATATGGGTAGTTCCTAAAATGACACTATTGTAAGTGTTTCTTGTAACCAAATAACAGAACCTGCATACAATAGTGTGGTTTCAAGGTTCTTGTCTCCCATCAGTGCTAGGGTAGATCAGACAAGAGACGTTCGTGTCCCAGCCAAATAGTGGAGCCCTGTTTTTAATTAGATTTGCCTCTAGTTGAAGCCGCGACTTACAATAAGTTAGCCGCAACTTTTCTTTCAAGCAAAAGCAAGAACCTCTTCTCGAAAGCATATCACGTTCAGAAAATTGCCCGCAGTGGAATCGAGTCAGTTATACCCCGAAAAAATTAATCAAATGAATTTCTAAAGTCCACAAATTCCATGCTTTGGGATAGTAGCCGCAGTCTGTATTCTTATACACAATACACATATCGAAAACGAAAAACAAAGGCATATCGGAACGAATCTATTTCCTATTGACTGGTCTAGAGCGGTTCTGTAACGAATATAATATAGTTCCATTCATTCAGTTATACCCCAAACAGATCAATGACAACAATTTCTAAAGTCCGCGAATTCAATGCATTATACTGATATCGAAAACCAAAGGCATATCGGAACGAATCTATTTCCTATTGGGGCGCGGTGATCTAGAGTGGTTCCTTTTTGAATAGTATCTGGTAGGTGACCTCTTTTCAGCTTGATGGCTATCTGTTGTGGATCAGATGGATAATGTTGAGTATACATTTTCCTTATTTGTGTATATTTTTAGTCAGTTACATGAATTTGTCTACTATTCTATTGAGTAATCACTTTTGGAGATTAGAATGTTGAATTTTCATTTAATCGATTTCAGGTACCAGATAAGTGGTAAATTATTTATGCGGGCAATTTTCTACCTACCTGTTTCTTCTGCTGCATGATTATCATCAATCGTCAGGAAAGTAAAGGTCTCTCAATCAATCAGCTATCTGTGACAATTTTATCTTAAGGTCCACCAGATATATCCATTCCTGTCTGCGAGGAACAAATTCTCAGCGTTATTCTAGTTTGAATTGGGTATTACAGGAAATGAACTGAGACACTCTGTAAATATAAAATTAATATTTTTTTTTGGTTGTGAAGAATATCAGTTACTAAGTATCTATCCACGAATAAAGAAGCTGTAGAAGGTCAACTAGTGGGACTGTCAAGAGTGACCATTTGGATTATTAATAATTGTGGCAAATATTAATAATGTTACGAATGGATGATTCGGGTTTTGTAAAGAAACTCAGTTTGCTATTGGTTACATATAAATACTGACACTAAATAATAGTTCACGTGTTCCCAGTATAGACAAGTAATTTGTATCGATTGATAACCAGCTGTGAGGTACATACTACTACTACTTTAATTGTTTAAGGAATGTTTCCAATTGGTATACAAAATATTTGCATACTTCATTATAATCTGATGAAGAATATAGACAGTCATGAACAAAATTAAATTCGCTAATGAAACGTAATAACTATACATAATCTAATCTCTGATTTGGGGAATGATTCATCTTGAAAATGAAATGAATTTGGTTTTAAAAATTGAACTTAAACTATAAATCAAACTGAAATACATCTACAGTCTACAACAGATATTAGGATTAATATACAATTATTTAATAAAAAAAAACATTAAATGAGAATGGATATACCACAACTGATTTATACATGTAGGATAACGGTAACTTTACATTACAGTACACTGACATTTGAATAAATACCCAAAAAATGTTCGTGTTGATTTAACATATTTCCTAAGTTTTCAAGTAATACCTACTAGAATAAAGAAGAAATCATCAGAGTGAAGAGAAATCTTAGAGGTTCCATAACAAAAATGTCTCAGCGAATTGAAGCAGATAGTATTTCATTCTTCATAGAAATAAGTTTTACTTCAGTCGGTAAACGTTTGTATAAATGGGAAATAGTAAGGAAAATGATCCACGATTGTGTTTGGGGTGCTGTCAATTGATTTTTGTGTCTCAGGTTTAGGTTAGGTTAGGTTAGCTGGTTTAGGTAATGTACACCTGTTCTAAAGGTTATTTTTCTATACAGAAAAGGTGATGTTTTCGTTGTTAGGAGCGTATGAAAAATTGTTGCAGAATGAAGTATACACCTGGCCCCCATATTCAGCCATCTAAGATCTCTCAAGTGATATGAAATATGATCTCATCTGCTTCTACCTGTTATGAGCCTCATAGTTGATTGATGTAATTTCTGAATTCTGATTTTGCCAGTTCTAAATACACTAGCATCATAATACTCGTGTCCAGCATTTTTTTATTGGAATAAATCAATTAAAAGTTTATTTACCCTCGCTTAAGAGTATGTATGACATGAAATGAGAATCTTAGAGCACTATCAAGACATAACCCCAAATTCTTTGTAGTTTTCTTGACTGATGCACGCCATCAACTGATACATTGACAAATTGTTAAAATTGATTTTTCCGTTAACCAGCTGTCATTCCCCTACGAACGACAGCCCTCAGAAGTCGAAACTTGTGCGAGCTCTCACTTAACGTGCGATTCCTAGCACAAGAACAAGATCTGTGAAACAGTTTCTCTCAGGTTGTCTTGCGACTAACATGACGCCTGATGTCGATGGATTGACAGAGAGGCAGTATTCAGCCAAAATTAGTTTGCTCTGAAGCCCTATCTGAATCTTATACTTCAATGAATATAATTGAGTATCATCGGCGTACATAACCTACAATTTCAGCACTGCTTACTTTGACCACAGGAAGAACGTGGAACTTTTCCAACGAAGGATAATTGTTGCTTCGAGATATTCTTTGAGCAAAAAATCAAAAAATGTGGTTGATATTTTGTTTAAGAAACACGCAAATATTTCGGTTCTATTGAATTTTCGAAATTACATTAACTCGGATTTAGATGTAGTATCTGTAATATTTGTAAGAGGTTGTACTGTAACTCATTTTTATAGAACATACCTCGTAACTCGCATCGAGACATCTCTTCTGGAATATTTTTGCATGAATATAACAACACCCTGTACAGATAAAAAATTAATATCTGATGCATTTTCAGGTTTAGCTACTTAATGGTTATTGCGTAAAACCCAAGAATAATATATTTGAGTCTCGCAATTATTACTCAGTGACCACGCATTAAACTTTCCGCGGCGAGGTCTTGCTCGCTTAAATCAAAAATAATTGAAATGAGTTAGCAGTGTAGTCATGAAATTAAGAATGTGTCAAATTGAACTTTCGTAGACGGCGTTTCTTTAGTGGAATGAAATTATGTCTCAAGAAAATGAGCAATCATTACGCTTACGCCTCTTGCGGCCTACCTGAATTTTCATAACATAAGTTATAGAATTAAACAAAGGAGATGTAAGAATAAATTAACAATAATAAAAAAGGAATCAAAACAAAATTCTGCTAGTTAGTTACAAGCACTTGTAATTGATTCATCTGCAATGAGGAACATTACACTAGTATCTATTGGATATAATTCAATGTCCGTAAAGACATTACCCAGGGAAGCAGCTGTTTTCTGACAGGTATTTGCCACAAGCAGCCTATGATGTATATATGGGAGAGAAAAATGGTTTAGGCATTTTCATTACGTACGACCCCTCAAGAGAACTCTGAGCTTTATGCTCATTTTCAACCCCTTGGGACTCGGGGTTGAAGAATGGATCCCAGGTATGGTCTGCCTTTCGTAAGAAGCGACTTTGAGACCAAACCCAAACAAAAGTGGGAGATATCATGCCATGGGCTGATTGGCTGCAGGGTTCAACATGCAGTCTCAAACGATCCCCTGGGGCCACACCTTGTATCTACGCCTCACCGCGACATGCAGGGGTCTGTCTTGGCTTGGCTACTCGTGGGATGAAAAATTATCCTAAAAACTGGATGAATAAAGAACGGAGGCTAACACGCCCAGTTACAATAAAAGGAAAAACTGCCTGCTGCTGAAGCTTTCCACACCTAAAAACAAGGTTATAACTTCCCTAGACCAAATAGAACACGGGTGAGAAAGCTGCTCATTTTGGGGGGAGCCTCGAGATTGAAGCTCAAAACAAAGTTAGGAAAAATACTCGGCTACACAGCCGCTAAAAAGCTAATCATGAAAAAAACTTTCTGAAGAATCAACAACCAAGACAAGCTTTAAAGCAGATAACAATGAAGGGACAGGAAAAGAGGAAAAGCACGGAAGAGGCTGTAAAAAGCAAAGCCACAAAATGCCTCGGCTCCAGCAGCAGTAAGTTCACAACCATAACATAACAAGCTGAGGAAGAAACCAAGACAAGAAGGTGTTTCCTTTAAAAACGCCTTCGCCTCACTCAAGGTTGCTGTGGTAGGCGATGGATTTCCAGAGAGAAAATTGACTGCAGAAACCAAGAAGTAATCCCCCCTAAGAGACTAGAAGTACCTTTCAACATGAACGCTCAAACCAAGCTATCTTGCTTGGTAGCGACAATCGCATCGGACTCAGCAGAAATACACTTAATTTGTACCTCGTTACTGATGATGACCTGTGAACTTTTATTGTTTGTCCGAATAAATTACTTACTTTATCTGGTTATGACGTGTGCAGATCGCACTAGTGCAGACTGGCTGAGAGATGCCGTCTCAACCGTAAATACCTGGAAAGGGACAACCCTAAGGGTCTTCGGAAGGAAGAACCTTCCAGAGGCAATAGCTTGCACTACCTACCTTCCGGGGGAAAAAATTCTTATCGTCAGAAATCATGGGCTCAATACCAACCTATGGACGGTGTTGCGTAAAACTCCATGGGACAAAGGCCGAACATGGGCTCCCTCGATGGATAGTGATTCCCTCGAGGAACTCCAGAAAATAGACATATCTCTCGACTACAACCTAGGAGGAATACAATTCAGATTTAAGATATGACACAGTCCGAAATAGGGCACTAACACGAAAGAGAGTGCAGTTTCCACTCCAGAGATCGTAGAGGTCCAAGAAGTAAGCCCTCTCAAAAGACACGACGCAGTACATGAAAGCGGTACGCTCACGGAAATTGGAGAAGCCCTAAAAAAGACAGAAGAATCGCTCAGTTCACAGAAGTAAGTACAGAAATCATTGTTCTGCAGGTGAAACTCCACCATGCTGAAGCGGCCAGAGCTATTGTATGTAGGAGGTATCAGGAGTTCAGATTCCCTTCTCTGCTTGGTATGTGATCCCGTGCAGCCGTAGAAACTCTGCCACCGACTTGGAACCCGTTCAGGAAAAAGCTGCGGAGAGTGAGAGTGTCCTACAGCTACATAAGGATAAGCCAATGCATGGGGTCGTCTTCAAGAATATTGAAGACCTTGACTTATCCAGAAGCCAAACTTTCGCATGTCTCAGGTCAAGTGGGCTAAAGTCAGAAGCCGAGGAATTCATAATGAGCTGCCAGGATGCATTTGCTATCAGCCTGTCCAGCTTATGCGGTCTCAGCCTATATTCACCGGGCCAACAAAGTTCTTACTCACCATACATGGTTTATAGTTATCTAGAAATAAAATAAAAGATTAGAAAAAAGTACAATATATGAAGAAACATAGTCCTAAAGGACAAATTCAAGGATATAGGATACACGCACACTTATAACTTTGTGTGGCGAATTAAAATATTGTTACGAGATTGATAAAAGCCCCCTAGCTGCGCCGCTGAGTCGACTCGCAAGCGTATCGTCGATAATTATTTCCAAGATAGATTATTATTTGGGTGGAATTCTGTCGTGAGTAATCTAGAGCGGAATCGCGAAGCATCTGGTTACAATTCTTGGGTATTTAAAGGCGAGACATATCAGTGGAATCAAGGAGAAGTTTTATGAAGAGAAGTTATGATCAAGAAGTTTATGAAGAAGTGAAGCAGTTTTTGAAAAAATATATAAGTGTTTAGAATTTTTAGCTAGTTGTATTGTTGTATAGATTTAAGTGTTTAATTAGTCAGTGGAATAGTTGTATGTTTTAGTGAAGTTAGAAAATAAACAGTTTAGTAGTGTGCTCGGCATTATTATTTAGCAAATGGTAACAATATGTAACTGTCCAGAAAAGGTAAGACCTTGTTCTTGAGTATGTTGACCAAATGATCACATGAAAGGTTGTAAAATTTATAGCAGAAGACCACATAAATAGTAACAAATTGATTGAAATTGTGCAACGAGCATGGAATGACACTCATTTCTCACCACGAGTATGAAAATTAAGGTACGAGCCAAAGGCGAGCGCTGTAAATCATATGAGTGAGAAATAGACATTTCATGCTCGTTGTACACTTTACTTTTTCTACGACCATAGCGACATTTCACTATTCACAAGCCTCACACTGTATGACGAAGTTATTATAAAATATGAACTTCGATTATATTTTTCAAATCATATATGTTACTATTAAACATTAGTTTATTTATTATTTGAAATATTGAATGTTACGTTTCCACAATGACTGACAGTTATATTTGCACTTCCATTAGTTTAAATTAGTTTAAATCAGTCAGATATAGTGAAATACTGACTGTGATATAAATTATTGTTTAAGACTAGTTTCAAATAAATTAGCAAAATTAGTTAAGTGCATTTTTACTACAATACAATCAAATTCGTTTCAGTAGTATTTCAATCTTTCAGGTTTCTATTTGTCTATATATTTCTGCTCGAGGTGTGTTCTTGATGATTGACATTATTTGTCTTTTGAATTTTTTTCGCATCTTACTTTCTCAGGAAAGAGACTGTACAGTTTTAATTTCATTAAAATTTGTATATCCTTCAATAATAATTTTCATGAAATACAGTAGTAAGTCGCTAGGGTAGTCATATCCTTTCTACAGGATGCATCTGAGGAATCTTTTTTTGAAAACCTCAAGAGGTTTTAGGTGAGTTCTGGTAACTCCACCACAACCAATTATGCCGTAGCTCAGATAGGACTCCAATAAACTTTTATACAATATACATTTTTTGAATTTGTAGAGTATACATCGTAATTTTTTAACTTAGTAGTCTATGTGGTGGTTACATCTGAAATGGCTATACAGAAATATGCCAAGATATTTGATTATTTTTTGGGTTTATTAGTTGCCCTATCGGAATTATTTCATATATTGGAATAGATGAAAATCGTGAAGAGGGACGACACTACTTGACAGAAGACCATTGATCTAATAATGAAAATCTTCCGAAAAAATTCTATACAATAGGTATGGTCGTCGGCAAGTATTCAACAGAAAACAACTACTACCCCCTACAATCGTTGAATGATATCTGTTTAATGTTTGGCAAAGATTTCTTGTAAAAAATATGTATAATCGTAAAATCTCTCAATACGGCACTGCTCAACGGAAACAATGATCCCATTCAACATTCAGTGTTATAGACCTTTTCCCTACAAATTGATTACCGTGTTAAAGAGATAATCATATGTCACGCGCCCGAATAAAAACGCACCACGATATACCACGTAATGTTCGGTTCATATCAAACCATTTCAAGATTCAGCACTCCCATAGAGTGACACTTCTCATTGTGCTTTATGATATGATATGTCGCTGTCGTTATTTTTACCCAGAGTGCGATTTTATACGTCCCGACGATTTATGGAATGATAGATCACGGGGAATTATAAATGGGAGGCAAAGGAAAAGGGCGAAGCAGTAATGAGTGTTATGCTCGAACAAAGAAGGTTTATCTGGTCTAGCCTTATACAGTGCTCGCGATTTTTCCACCAAGAATAGAATAACGCCCCCAATATCGTGTAATGTGAAACTTAGATTGATAAAATCTGTTTACGACGATTAGTTTTGTCAGTACGTTGATGTTTGGAAGCTACTTGCATAGGACTCAGATTGGAGATGAAACGATTAGATATACGCTTAGTAGGTATTATTATACAGTATACTACTGAAAAAAAAAATTCAAAACTTATTGGCGCTAGTCCACTAAAAACATATATATAAACACGTTCCAGTGTCACTGTAATTCATCCTCATCATCATCATCATCGTTATTTTACACAAAAGTTATAATTTCATTGAAAAAATAACAGAAGGGAATCTGGAATGAATAAACCATGAGGAACTGTCTATGACAATGTTTGTTTAGACTGTATTGAATATGATTAATTTTTCTCAAATAAATAGTGAATAAATGTGTTCATGCAGTAGAACCTGAACTTGTAGAAACCTAATTTTACCCATAGAACACCAACCGAGACCCAGCTGCAAGGGAACGTTTGCAGTTGAGATTTCTCCGATTATAGATGACCACCACTGTTGAAGAACTTTCCAAAAAGCAGACAAAACTCGACAACAAACTACCTAGCACAAGAAATTATCAATTAGTCTCACTATAAGGACAATAACTGATAGCTACAAAACAATTTGAAATACAAAATTATTAGAGGTATTACATTTCAACAATTTTTTTTTAAATAAACATTGAACAAAGGACCCAGCACATTTATTACTTCAAATGGTTTTTGGATAATTTTGCTCAAATTTTGATATGTAATTTAGGTCAGTTTCTATTTATCTGCATCGTTTTACACCTGTCCTTTTAAGGTTTGAATGTCGTAATGTCGCAATTGGAAATAATCCGATATTATAAGCTTATGAATGCATTATGGTCTCAGCTGCCCCATATGACACGCTCTGCATCTAATATCGGGGACCTATATACCCATCCCGTGACTACGGTAGACGAGGGTGTTGAAGACACCATCCTGGCAGGCCATTACAAATCCCTCGGTTTCCGACTTCGGCCCACTTGATAAATGCAAAAGTCAGGTTTTTGGATAAGCCAAGGTCTTCAATGTTCTTGAAAAAGACCTCATGTACGTAGCTGCAGAAGATTCTCACTTTCCGCAGCTTTAACGAGGGCTTTTTGCTGAACGAGTTTCAACTCGTTACAGAGTTTGAGTTCGTCCGTTCAGTATCGAATACGAGACCGAGTTCTTCGGCTGCTCGGATTGCTGCTTTGAAGAGAAATGCAACATTCCCTGCTTTTTTATGATCGCAAACTAAGCATAGAAGGGGATCTGAACTCCTAATGACTTCACAAAGCTCCATTCAGTACCATTCTATTATGTAGACACTTCAAGCTCAAAAGTCCATGGCCTCCGCGTTGTCTGGGGAAGTATAACCGTTTAACGGAAGATTTAGGATACAAACTAACATAATAACATAATAGTTGCAGCAACTTTGTTCTTCCCCGGCAGTGTAAAAAAGAATCGGAACGGCAAACATATTAGTTGCATCAACTTTATTTTTCCCCTACAGTTCTAATGATCAGATCTGTCTGAGTTTATACTGATACCGCGAAGTTTTTAACAGTAGTTACCTCTTGGGTGTGGTGTTGTTCCACCCCTAGGTCTCTCCGGCGTCCAGACGATGTTGGATGCTTCCGTCTACCAACTAAACATCCTCTCCGTATTCCTCGCATCGTCCTTTTTTGAGATGAACCGTGGCGCATTTGTCGATACCAAACTTCATTCCGATAGCATGTGTGTACTCTTGCAGCACCTCTAAGGGCTAATGAAGATCATTTTCTCCGGTGGCCATCCATGTCAGATAGGTGACCTAATGCCTCCGGTTGCTGTAGGTGCCGCAGTTGTATCCGCCGGTTTTCCGTAGTGCGACGGACAATGGCAATAGGGAGATGCAGAAGAGAAGAGGGCTGAAGGAGTCTCTCTGAAACACGCCCCTTCTAAAGATAACCTACTCTGTTTGAACTCCGACTTGACCAGATGTTATGGTGAAGCGAGTCCTCCAGAGCAGCATCAGCATCCCACTATTTGATCGGGTACCTCAAAGCATCTGAGCAAATTCATGATGAGCTCATGCGATGTTGTATCAAATATACAATACAATACAATACAATATTTATTTCAACCAGTAGATCATTACAATGATATAGGTCATGTCAAAACACATTAAAATCATGGAAATACATGTTTGCACAAATAAAATTAAAATTTAATAAAAAATATTCAATAGTATATAACACTTACATATATATATATATATATATATATATATATATATATATATATATATATATATATATATATATATATATATATATATATAAACATGCACACACATATTATACAAACATACATATTATACAAACATTTATGAATATATATAAAAGTTAACCCATAGAAACTTTTCGTCTCAATATAATCAAAAAATTCATCTCTTGAATAAAATCCTTCAGAGGATATAAAGTTTTTAACTTTATTTTTGAAAGTATTCAAATTTGAACTTAATTTCAACTCAGCTTGAAGGCAATTGTATAATTTAGATCCCATATATATTGGCGACTTTTCGAAAAGTTTTGTTTTGTGTTTTTCTATTTTCAGCAAATTTCCTTTTCTTGTTGGATATTTATGCGACTGAGCATTAGTTTCCAAATTCATTTCATTTTTTTTGCGATAACCAATCCAGGCCATTGAAAGGTTACGCTTATACTGCACGGAGTCCTGCATGATACATACATCTGTCGATCAGCAGGTTCTCCTTGCAGCCAGCGACCCTTTTCTTTGACCCTCTTTTTTCATATATCCGTTCATATAGCAGATCAACTTCAGAGAGTATTCGCATGTATAATATGCGTTCAAGCATGTTATCGGTCTATAGTCCTTCGGATCAGACAAATTTCTGTTTTTAGGGATCAGCACGGTTCGCCTCCCGACAAACCAATCCGGAATCTGCTGCTCCCCATCCAGCCATAAGTTTTAAACTTTTGCTAGATGGTGGGTACATGAATTTTTTTCCACCAATAGTTCTTCAGCCAATCAGGGCCTGTTGCAGCAAAGTTCTTCGAGCCTTTGAGGGCCCGTCGACCTTCTTCTGGAGTTATCGGATTGCCCAGTTCATTGCGCTCAGGCTGTTGAAGCTTTGAACGGGGCGCTAGGGCTGAAGTATCTACATTGAGAGCGGTTGCGGAAATTCCTAAATGTTTTGATCTTCATGTTTTCGCGATGATTCTCGCCCGCCTCTCTATTGACTGTTTGATGGAGAACAGCACGCATTGATTTAGTGTGTGGTGGGCTCGCCTTAAATTTGCGGTAATTAGTCGCACTGCGGGCGTGAAGGGCATATTGGCTGCGACGTAGTCCGCCACATACTGGATACGATACGCGTGTTGTCTCGCCGACTTGATCTTGGCTTCCATCTTGTGAATGCGTCGCTCATGCCTCCCAATCTGAGGGATGGATGGATTTCCTCCTCTCGGCTTGGGACAGGGTCAGAGCAGCGTCATATACGGCAGAGTTGATCTGCCAGATATCAGCCGAAAGGACATTGTGAATTTTCGCATCCACCCGTGCCAGTTGTGGCTGATGCGCCTTGCGGGTTCTGATGCCTTCCGCTGGTGGTATGAACGTACTCTACAGCCAGACCGACACGTGGCATATCTGCCACTTCGTCAACCGGCTGATGGACATAGCCTCGAGCCGGAAGATGAGATACATAATCCCTCAGATTTTGGGCGGAAAAAGCTGCATGCTCTGGGTGTATCTCACACCACAGAGCATGCATTCTTGTCATGTATTCTCTCCGAGCGGGCTCACTGCTCTCATAACAATGCAGAAGACCGTTCCCTTAATTCATCCGTCCACTCAAAGCGTCTGTTTTCATTGGAGTCGTTATAAGGTGGCAATCCATCGTTTTGGGCCCCATCACCTTGCCTATGACCCCTATTCCGAGGGGGTCGGTTATGGAGGCCTCTTTCTCGTCTGTTCGGAACCGAGTAGTAGGGTATACCGGGGGGTTAGCCTAGTTTACCCACGGCCGATATCAGAGGGAATGCGCATTCCTCCAGGATGTGCCATGGCTGCCGGTCCGGCTTTGCACCGGTTGCTCAGGAAAGTGGTGTCGCAACTCACCAAGGCCTTGGATGGTGGCCCTCCTTGCTTATTATTATTATTATCATTATAATATCCTAGTAACAGTTATGGACAATTCGTAATAATTATATAATTTTTTTCATAATATATAGGGTGTTATGTAAGTACGTTTCCAAAATTGAAGGGGTGATTTTTTGAGTGATTCTAAGACGAAAAGTTCATATAAACATAGGTCCGGTAATGTTTCGTTTTCAAGATACAGGGTGTCAAAATTTTCAAAAGAAATTGACTTTTTCGTATTATTATTGTTATTGCATAATTATAAGACTGGAATACTATTTATATTAAAAAAAATAACAGTAACTCCAGTTTTTGATGGATTAGCAGTTGAAATGTTTTATTGTGTTGTCCCAGGGTCTTACAATAAAGTGATTTTTGTTTTTTCTCAAAAACAAAGCAAGATACGAAAAAAACTCTGAAATTAAAAAAGTTTTTGTTTCAGTTACTAAATATGAAACAAATACAAAAGTTGCAAAAAAATCAGTGGCGCACATTTTTTCTGTCAAAAATATTGGTTACGGTGCATTCCGGGACGCCATTGGACATGATACTTTTGATATAGTTAAGGTTAAATCAGCGCTTCACGACCCTTAATAATAATGCCAAATTTCAATGAAATCGGTTGAAGGGTTATTAAGATATTTGAGAAAAAAACGATTTATTTTAAAAAATTTGACACCCTGTACCTTGAAAACGAAGCAGTACGGAACCTATCTTTTTATGAATTTTCAGTCTTAGAATCATTCAAAGAATCACTCCTTCAAGTTTGGACACGTACTTATATAACACCCTGTACTTATAGCATTTGTAGGCATTCAAATTATCACCCTGTATATGTAAAACTAAATGTATACTGATAGACAGGTAATCATAATGAATCCGACGTTTACAAAAAATTTACATTTTCTAGCCATTCGTTTTCTAGTGTCAACGGATTAAGTGAAAATACGATTATGGTATGATATCAATTCGTATGAAAATTGACTTTCCGTGCTATAATGCAACATTCATTATCTTTTATTCTAATGGAAGGACTCATGAGCTACAATACAACTTAGATGTGATGAGATCATTTCTGAGAAAGTTCAATTTCGAATTAGGGCACAAAAATCAATTCGATGCATAATACCCAAAAAAAAAACAAAAATTGAATATTTGACACCCTGTAGCTCGAAAACTGGTCATAGGATCGATCTGTAAACTGGACTACATAATGAGGATACAAGGATCTAAAACATATCACAATTTGAGCAAAAAGGAGCATTTGAAAACCTAATTAATTATCAGGAGAAACTGTAAACAGACAGAAAAATAAATGGGCGTGGAAATAAAGATTGAAAATTGAACAGCTCCTACAAATAATTTTAGGATGTAAATAATTGGAATAAGACAATTTTAGAATATGATTAAATTTGGGGTAAAATTCCGTTAACGCCAGGCAACCGATTTGAGACTTACCCAGCTCGCTGTCCTGAACAAAAAATCCAAATGAAATTCTCGGCGGTCTCAAGTAGTTTCGGAGATACGGCCCTTTCTTTGGATGGAAACAGGCATTTTCTAGCACACGTTTCTGCTGTGAACAAACACTCACAATGCTTCCTTCTTTTTGTCAACACAATGTACACACCTTAATTCACCTGTTTCATACATTTTTTTTAATTAAAAACTGTTTTTTTATTAACAAATTCTTCCTTCTTTATAGACTGTTACAAACGACATTTTTATTGTGATTCTGATAAGTGACAGCCAAAAATCTAGTGTACTTTACTCATGTTGGGTTGGTAACGGTACGCTCAACCACCGCCAACTTATGAAATTCAAATCAAATTTGACAGATTCGTTTCGAATAAAAATTTTATTAAAAGAAACTAAAAATGTTGAAATTAGTCGAATATACGGCTCTGGTTCAAAGTAAAATGACACTCGTCAATTTTCTTGTAACCATAGGAATATTCCTTGAATCAATTCAATGTCCAAAGTGCGCTGCAGTTTGCAAGTTTTTTTTGAAAATCGGTTGCCTGGCGTTAACGGAATTTTACCGAAATTTCATCCAAACAGGACTGAAAAATTGTGAGAAATTTGAAAATTGCCGAAAATGACCAAATATAAAGTAAATGAATAATACAAAGCTCCTGTATGGTAAGAAAATAAATATTTACGTTCCAGTGGAAAGAAGTATCTAGCGGAGTCCTGAAAAATGCGGCAAGATCACCACAAGCGGCAACATCGACGTAAACAAGATATTTCACGCATTTTCACATTTCCCAACGAACAATAAATACCCAAAAACTCGCGTTTTGTAACGACTCCCAACCTCACTCTGAACTGAATGACTGAAAATTATTTTCTCTTTCTCTCTCTGGTTTCTTGACCGTTGCTTCCAATGAGATGCAATTGGCCAGCTCAAACCCAGATACTTGCAACCTAGTCTGATAATCATGTTGCAACCCTTTTTGTTTCCCCGTGCAGACTTTTTCGAACATTATTTTGAAAATCCATCGTAAAAGAGCACGAAATATTACTGATCATATCAATGTGATCTACTAATAGTAAATTTTTATTCATTCTGGCCATTCCACGTTTCATAACTCAGGGTTAAAGTTAAAATGGGAAGAAGTGAAGCAATTGGATTTGTAGTTTTATTAAAATTTAATCATTCAAAACCATATTTTTGATTGAAAAAGTAAACAAGAGCTATATTTTGGCATCTATTCATTTAAAATTAAAAAATTATAAATTGACGTCAAGAATCTGAAGAATCAAGTTTTTCAATTATTTTTCACAAAATATTTAAAAAGCACGAAGTTAGAGATACCTTATAGGTCTATAGTTAGCCATATCTGTTTTTATTAAATAATCGATTATAGATTTGAAGGACTACTTCCCGATTTCTTCCCACGACGACTACTGTCACACTAGCGTCCATGTCAGCAAATACTCACAATCACAATATGTGTCTCGGAAATACTCATCCATTAAACTCAATTGAGACCTCTAAGCAGACAAGCAGCTGTAACGAGTTTATTCAAATAGCGCAAATTGACAGTGTTAGCGTCGTTGTGTACCGACACCGCGGCCACTAATTAGAAACTTCTATTGATCTTCCATCCAATAAAACGCATCCTGTAATCCGAGTCTTGTTACACTAATCGCGTAACGCCAATAAAACGAAAGATATTCTTGAATAATTCGCAGAATGCGACGCTAATTAAAAATCTATTTATCAAAAGGCTGATTTTTTGCTGAGTGCGTTGTAAATGGTCTAGAACAAGATATTCCCCGCATTTGCATACATATTTAGATCAATTTATCATCAGTTCCCATTACCATATTAACTTTCCGATTTAGTATGTTTTCGAACAAAATTTTATGAAGCGTGCTGGAGAAAGAAGAGGAAATGAGTAATTTCAACGACGGGCGTTAAAATACGTACTTTTTATTTTACTTCTTTACCAATAACTTTTTGGGCTAACGCGTGGAAATGTGCACGGAAATAGTTATGATACTAACAAGTACAGAAAGAGTACCTTTCCCGCATGCGACTCCCCTTACCCGAAGTACACGAAGCGGAGTTTGGGTAAAGAGTCGAGTGCGGAAAAGTACCTTTCCGTATGAGTTAGGATCCAGATTTTTTCTATATAACACTTTATGTAGCGTTCTTGAACAAACATTCGCGTACGGGAAAAATTCTTCCCGCACTAGTGCGGGATTAACTCACTTAAAGTGACTTCAGCGTGAGGGAAAATGACACCTCTTAAACTAAATCGCGTGCGGGAATAGGGTGAATCACGCAAGCTTGTAAGAAATAGTTATTATACTAACAAGTACGGAAAGAGTACCTTTCCCGCATGTGCATTGTGTATCAAACAGTAAAATACATTGCTTTTACTATCCCGGACGACAGTGTAAATTGTTGGTCGTGGCTAACAAGCATTGAAGTCGGGGTAAAGTGAGTTTTTTTTATTGTTATTGTTTGTTAAAATCGTTATGTAGTTCTGTCAACTCATAATATTGTTTGGTTGCCATCTTATTGCCTATGTAATCGTTCCTTTGACAATCACTGAAGAAAATAGCATAATCGTCATTGACTATTCAGATAACATAACAGATAGATTAAGATTTGACGAAGCGAATGACTTTTCAGATAGAGTTCAGCCTAAGTTTACTAATTACACAAATTGCAACATAACTATGAATATATCAAAATAGTTCTAGTAAACGGTCCATAAACGTTACAGTTCACTCTCCCCGTAGTCTGTGCTGCCTAGGTGTGTCTTGTTCTTGATTATCCGTGCGGATGGCGCTGCGATCAACTCAGTTGTGGGTCGTAGTTTCATCCGTGGGGAAATATTAGCTAAACGGTAGAGTAAGAGGTCTTCTTGGAAGAACGTTGCAAAAATATCTTTCAGATGTAGATGATTGTACCAGATGGACGTTTTCTATACATTCTTTTAGTTTCTTTAACTCTACTTTTACAAATGTCAATATAAATGAACCAATAATATTATTAATCAAACGAAAAGATTCATTGGAATCAAGATGCATAGAAACCCTGGTGCGATCACAGATTCGATTTTGTTTCTACCAAAGTTGTTGATACTGTAATTGCATTGATACCGTTGGCTTCATTCGTCGATGGATGGCGCAGAAGTCGAAAATAGCCAAGTTTCCAACGTTCCACGTTGCCTTGATTTGTCATTTGATTGTTTTTGAATGTTGACATGACACTTGTCGCTTGTCCAACCGTCAATCGTCAATGACAACATTAATCTGTAATTTTGCCGCCATCTGTGCTAAAGAAGTGAAACGGTACCAATGCAATAAAAATAACATGAATCAAGTAGGCCGTACATCAACACTTTTGTATGTCGGTATCACAGGTATAAGTGATCACACCAGGAATTCCTTTATTTCAATAAGAGTGAAGTAGACGGAAACATCTGGATCATTAATCACCTTCATTAATACACTAGGTGATTAAATAACTATTACATGGTAGTTTCAATTACAAAATTATTCTTGATAGTTATTTTCATTATCCAACATCACGCTTCAATTATTCGATTGCTGGGGGGGAGCCTACTGTTTATTTTTTTATTCATTATAATAGACTACAAACTAGAAAATATTTTGCCTATGCTTAACAAAATCATAATTTAATTTTTTTTTTAAACATTTTTATTTTCATCTTCCTGTGGACATTTTCAAGTGAAAATAATTATATTAATAAAGTTTAGTTATATCTATATGGAGTAAAATAGGGGGGTCGTCAATGAGATCCTGAATCCTGGGTCCAGAGCCCTTAATCGAATGTGGGGGACTATAATATTTTATGTATATACCGGGTGGCTACGGAAGTATTGCCTACGGAATATCTCAGTTACTGTATGAAGTAGGTTTGTGAAATTTGGAGCGTCGATATAATGACATACGAGCTAAAATTTGAGCATATTGACATGTCGAAGTTAACTTCCGGTCTGACCGGAAGTAACATCAACTTTCTTATTTTAAATGGAAATCCTATTTTTTTTTCTTTTCGCTTTATTCAGCATTCAATTCCCTTTCTAATGACATATCACAAGTTGGTATCTAACCAGAAACTAGATCAGAAAAAAATTATTATTGAAATTCACCGAGTAGGCCGTGGAAGCAAAATGAAAGCCAAAAATTGAAAAGTTGGCTATGGAAACCATACGTCACTTGATAACAGTTGCTACTACTGTGATATTTTATTTTCATTCGTCGGCGTTATAAAAAGCCGCCAAAAAAAATATTGGAAAAATTGGGAAAAAAACAATACTCTGTAGGTCCATAACTTAAATAGGAACATACAACTTTTTCTTGCCTGTACTATTCAGCATAACCATTCCTTTCTAATGATATAATAGAAAGTAATTTTTTTAAATGAAATACGAAAAAATCCAATTATTTTTAATGTTATTTTTGCGTATGGCGATAATCTGTTTTGTTATTTGAAGAATAATAATTGGATTTTTTGGTATTTCATTTCAAAAAATTACTTTCTATTATATCATTAGAAAGGAATGGTTATGCTGAATAGTACAGGCAAGAAAAAGTTGTATGTTCCTATATAAGTTATGGACCTACAGAGTATTGTTTTTTTCCCAATTTTTCCAATATTTTTTTTGGCGGCTTTTTATAACGCCGACGAATGAAAATAAAATATCACAGTAGTAGCAACTGTTATCAAGTGACGTATGGTTTCCATAGCCAACTTTTCAATTTTTGGCTTTCATTTTGCTTCCACGGCCTACTCGGTGAATTTCAATAATAATTTTTTTCTGATCTAGTTTCTGGTTAGATACCAACTTGTGATATGTCATTAGAAAGGGAATTGAATGCTGAATAAATCGAAAAGAAAAAAAATAGGGTTTCCATTTAAAATAAGAAAGTTGATGATACTTCCGGTCAGACCGGAAGTTAACTTCTACATGTCAATGTGCTCAAATTCTAGCTCTTATGTCATTATATCGACGCTCCAAATTTCACAAACCTACTTCATACAATAACTAAGATATTCCGTAGGCAATACTTCCGTAGCCACCCGGTATATACTATATGATTCTCATATTTGGTTTATTCTCAAATTCAGCTCATTTAATTGTCTATATTTCATGTGTGTTTATAACGATACAAGTACATATCGTTGTTTCTGAACTTTTTCCCTTAGTACGTGAATTCAAATTTCATAGTGCCATGTGATGTTGAATAAAGTTCTGTTATTATTATTTATTTAACAGCAGCACGTAACAAATGCACGATCGCTTCAAGATATTTATTGCGTTCGTATATGAATGAATCAATCTCATTTGTTACTAATAATTTATTATTTAGTTCCCATAACAAGCCACTGAAAAACGTGTTAGCTGAAACTAGTCGCGAATGCACAATTCAGGTTTCTTGAAAAACGCAATTGATGGCTTTATCGGAGGCTCGCCGACAAATTGCGCAGAGTTCATGAAAGTGCCAGCCGAAGAAATAATTCAAATGAAAATTCTTCACTTACGAATACAAACACATTACCTGTCCAACTCGAGACTACCCATCGATCGATTCTTTCGAAATTTTGTTGAGCTCTGGCAAATATTCAAATACTACTGACTATACTCATGAATAAACAGTGGTGTACGTAATTTAAATTTTAGAAGGATACGAAAATTTTACGAGAATTTAGAGCTACTACTTCGCCTCATTGTATTCGATAAAAAAGGTGGAACATTAAGGAATATAGGAAAACAAAAAACGACAAATTATCGGTCACAGCTCTCAAAAGAACGCGTGCGAACCGTAGACACGTGATGTAAGCTTTTTGCTCCAATAAGTACGGTGTGGTCCAAAAAGGCCGATTTAGATACATGTGTGCCCATTCTGCATGAGATAAAAAATAAACTGAAAAATAAATCGGGATTATTTGAAAAACTCGAACAGGAAATAAAATATGTTCTTGTGATAGAAACGTGGGTAAAAGGCTTGAACCGCCCGTGCTTAAAAATCCCTGCGTGGGCACGCATGTATGTGAATCGGCCTTAAAAGTTAATGTGGATAATATGATTCAATCAGACAGTATAAATTTCATTTCATATATGCCTAGATTTATGAAGAATTTTCAGATTCATAAAAGCTTTTCTTACTCATATATTTATATGTTTATGAAATCGCAGTGAAGAGTAAAAAAGAACACCTATATTTCTAAGTTCATTAACGCTCTGTTCAGGTCCAAAAATCAGTGCAGTAGATTTGTTTGGATTGAGATACAGTTAATGAGTTCGAATCATCATCTGGCATGAAAGAGTAGATAAGTTGCATGTCTTCAGCATAGATATGCAGTTTACAGCGAGTAAGAGCATTTTGAACAAATGCAGTATACACATAGAGAACATAACAACGCCCAATACGGATTCCCATGGTACACCTGCGATCTGTTAGGTTACACTCTATCGAAAACAGCCCAAAATTTTAGTATATTATCATTGAGAGAGTCAAAAGCTTTAACGTAATCTAGTAATGTCAAAATACTAATACATCCCATATCTGTATTTCTAAAAATGTCATCTGTTACATTAGGAATCGTAGTGGTACAACTGTGTCCTGCTCTAAAGCCTGACTGTACTTCTGGAAGAACTTGATTATCTTCCAGATACTCGAACGAAAAAAAAAAGAACAAGGCCCAAAAAAAAATCTAGAAAGAAACAAGAACAGAGGATGTGACAAAAGAAAAGACAGCCACAGGCAGAGAGAAAGACAAGGAAACCAAGGAAAATGGACCCGACTAATAAAATGTTAACAAGGGGAACAAGATCAGCTTCCAAATATTATCCAAGAACAAATATACGAAAGACAAGAAGAGCAGGTCATCAAAGAAATAAACATGAACTTTTTTTCAGACCCATTTCTTATTATTGTTGATTTAGAGCTCGTACGAATTCAAAAACGTTTGTTGGTTCTCCTGTAGACTACTGAAGTCGAGAAACAACACTGGCCTACTCTGGAGGCAATTACTTTTGTATTTACGAAGCCGTCACCATCCGATCCATCCGATACCTCTCCTACATTTTCCGATTAGTATTTCCATTTACTAATCACCTACCAATGCTACACGCCCATCGCTCAATTAATCAAACCGAATCCATCGACTGTTTGAGTTTCGAATTACGTCAATTAGGCCGAAATTAGACGATGTTAATTAGCAGAAGGCAGAGACGGATCGGAAAATTTGAGGAGAACTCTGGCAGCAAAATAGGTATTCAATATTGTCCACGTTCCCAGCCCTATATCACTACCTTTTCTGATTTTCTGATGAGTAACATATAACATAATATCTGTAGGTAACTGACAATATTTTGGAGTCGGTCCTGTATGAATAGAATTAATTCGCTTGTTTCCCCATACATCCGAGATAAATAGCATGGTTTTACGAATCCTAAGTCCACTATTACAATTCTGATGATGTTATCCCAAAGAGTTAATAAAGTGGTGGAAAAGAAAGGCAACTAGACTTTGTGTACACTGAATACTTTGGATCTGTCAGCCAACCTGTTAAAGCTTTCTGAATAGATTAAAAAGATTGTTCCTGAACATTTTCCTGTATTTCTAGGGTACCACAGGATTCCAATTTGGGTCCCTTATTCTCCTTGTGTACCATGTGAAAGATCTTGGGGAGGTATTTGAAACTAATCTAAGTAGTTATACTCACATCGAGTCGCTTGTTATCAATGGGTACTAAATTTGAGGATTTGTTATAAGGAATTCGTGTTATTTCATTGGCGAAAAACTCTTAGATATATGTATTTCTTTACGAAGTTTATGAGCTAAATATTTTAGAATACGCATCAATCATCTGGTCTTTCTTGTATCCAGAATATGAAATTAGCAACAAAAAGACAAAAAATTTCTCCAATATCAGATGACAATTCGCTTACTGAATTAAAATTCAAAAATTTTTTAGGATAATTTCCAGTTCATTATTTCTAAATTATAAACTGTTAAACAATAAAATCAATTGCCTGCAATTACTGAGAATAATTTATTTTTTCGTCCTCAATTCAATAGGAGAAATATAAATGGATCATTTTGCTTATGCAGACATCTTCGGAATCTTTCCTAGTTTTAAGCGAATGATATCAGTATTATTTCCATGAAGAGAAAAAATTACAATCACGAATTTGCAACATACTTATTTATCGTTAGTGGCAATTTTCTCATTACATACAATATTCTCAATTTTTTTCTTTATATATTATGATCAATACCAATGGAAATGTACAATCATAGTATGGTGATTTGTGACACCATACTTTTGTCTATCTTCTTCACGATCGTTTTATTTAAGTTGACTGTGAATGTATTCTCTTCACTTGAATGCTTTTTCATTTCTTTTTTGAGTAGATTTTTAGTGGGAATCATTTGAATTTCTATAAAAAATTTCACTATTTTTCAATTCCTGTTGAAATAATAGGGAATAATTGTCATTTGTAACTGGATATATTATATTGACTGCACAATTAATAAAATAAAATAGAAGAAAGTTTAATTAGTTCAGTGTTGATACAAGTGTGTAGAATCCATCAAAGAAAGCTGGATTGAAAAAAAAGCTGTACGAATTCGTTTATCAGTAGAGTCAAAATACCAAAATTCTCCTATGAACTTCTTCCCTCTCAAACTGGGAAAATGCTCTGATTATTTACACTGATGCATCCAAAACTTTGCACGGAACAGGCTTTGCCTTTTACATACCCCCTCTACATGTAGAGAAATCGTATAAATTAAATAAAAATTTCTCAATATTCTCAGCAGAGGCTGTAGCTATATTCGAAGCACTTTCATTCGTACAAACCTCTAATCATGAAAATATTGTCATTGTCTCAGATTCCTTATCTGTCCTAAAATCTCTAGAAAGAGTTGAGTTATCAATTTTCAAGTACAATTCGTATATACTACAAATAAAAAAACTTGTGGCAAACTTGAATCTCAGTGGAATATAAATTAATTTATTATGGATAAAGGCACATTTAGGACTAGAGGGAAATGAACATGTGGATCAACTGGCCAGAGCAGGTGTTGAAAGAGGTGAAAACATTGGTCATGTATGTGCAAATGATTTTTTTGTTAATTTTAAAATACAACAGCGTTTAACATGGTCATCCAGCTGGAATGAATACTGTCATACCAATCCCACTAGATACACACTATTACAACCGTGTATACCCTCACAACATTGGTTTTCGAATCTCAATATACCTCGAAGATTCATTACAACTCTGATAAGACTAAGGTTTGGTCATGCATGTTACCCATTACATCTCTTTCGGATCAATATTCTTCCTTCTAAAAACTGTGATCATTGTGATGAAGAAGGAGACCTAGATCATATATTTTTCGCATGCTACAAGTATCCTGATAAGTCAAATGAACTACATGACAAACTTTTTGCTTTGAATATGCCGATTCCCTTGTCATGTCGATCTTAGCCTTGAACAGCATGAAATTGTATGAATGTTTGATAGAATTCCTAATCAAGACTAATGTCAAGTAAAAACTACTTAGAATTGCATTTATGTGTAGAACTATCCTTGTGTTATATACCCATCAATCCGTGGTCTAATTGTTGTGTGTCGTAGAAAAAGTCGTCCCGACGGACCACTGAACGTGAACCGTGTGTACCTGTCTATTCCTGTTGTACGGTCTTCTATTTCAATTTTCCATTTATTTTTTAATTGTTTAGGTATTAACTTGATATAATACACTATTTCATACTCCACTTGCGGCTTGCTGAATGACGAAATGTCAAAGCCAACAAAAAAAAAAATACTATGAACTTTGCATTAGCTGCATTTGCAGCAATAACATACAAGACAGCAATCAGAAACTCATTCAAACCAAGATCAAATGGGAGGAACATAGGAAAATTTTCCCTAAGAGTAGTTAAAAAATTAACCTCCAGATATCATACAGAACTACCAAACAAAAACCTTCAAAAGGATCCTGTTATAGATGTGACTCGCAGAATATAGGAAGGGAGCAGTGTCCGACCATAGATATATGCGGTTTCTGCGGTAGGTTCAACCATTCTTTAAAAATGTGCCAAACACGATATGTTCACTGTATATTTTCTGACACTAACTATATGGAATTTCACAACTCGAATATAACTAGATCGCAATATGTGTTTTTCTACAACCGTGCGTTTTTACCCACTTTCTCGCAAGCAGTTTAGTTTTGAAAGTGTCACTTTTCCACACTAGTGAGGGAAAAATCGCTTTCCCGCACTAGTGCGGGATTGTAACATATGTCAACTCACCGTAATTATATGTACATTTCATTGATTTTACCAGAATATTACTAGGTATTAGAACGAATGCAGGTTTTAATATTCAATCTAGCCTTGACTATTTTTCTTGTTTTAGCAATTGCTTATTCATTTGAATGAAATAAAAATAACAATCAAACATTGCTGAGTCAAGTGGTTTGGTGTGGTAACCAAAGATTTGCTAGGACCATTTTTGCTCTAGCCGGTAATCTTCGAAGAGCGGATCTTATGGAAAACACGTTTGACGATATTCAAGATATAGAAAACCTAAATATTGTGGATTTTTCCAATTTGAAAAACCGTACTTCAAGATCCTTTGTTATATCTGAAGACATAAATAATAGAACCTTCTTGAAGATCGGGTCAACGACAGTCGCGTGAGGAAAAGAATCACTTTCCGCACTTGTTAGGAAAATAACCATTCAATAAGAATATGTTGCACCGATTTTCTGAATAAATTGATGGAATCAATTATGTTTGTCATTGGCTAGAAGATATTTATATAACTCAGCAATATTAAAAATGAGTAATTTTTCAATATCGAAGACAGAATGGATAGCCTTAAGTTGTTATTTTGGAGGGTGGATCTAAAAATCGTGTAACACGTGGAATAGTAAGAAAAGTATGCTTCTTGAATAATTCTTTACAAGATACTCGATGTCCAACTCCGCAAATATAGCAAATGGCACGTCTCAGAAGCGTAAAAATCATGTTAAAGCGCTGTTTGTTACGGGTTACCCAGAAAGGGATGCCCTACTTGATATGTGACACAAATAGGGCAGATAGACTACTTTCACAGTTGTGACTCCCAATATGTTTGTAATAACACTATAGAGCATATCACCCTGAGAACAGCTTTTAGAGGTTGTAGTGCAGATTAATCTCTAGAAGGTTGTTGATATTGTTAGATGAAATAATATCATTCCCATGGAAATGTCTGAAATATTGCATTGATTTGATGAAAGATTGGTTTTGTTAGTTGACGATAGCAGATTCTACCACTTTCTCACAGCAGTTATATACCGAGCCATTTATTAAAAAGACTGTTTGAATTACAATCAAGTCATAAGGTCGTTGAGTCGTCTTCAAAAGTTGTGAATACAACTTCAGTTTTAATATTTTCAAGGTCATTGAAATATAACAAGAACAGGATAAGTCCAACCACAGGTCCCTGTGGTACACCAGGTTGGAATAAACCTATATCGGAAATGCTATTATAGCGAATTCCATTGGTGAAACTAGTGCACACCGGGTGCAATTTTTGTATTCCATTGGTAAAACTGTTGTAGAGTTTTGTATTCCATTGGGAATCTGGTGCACCTAGTTTTGAACTCAGTGCAATAATTTTAGCACGAGCTCTTTGAGGTCGTGCGAAGTCAGTGCATTTATGAAAATGACGGAAAATTCAAAAATTGAAAAAGACAGAGTATTCCTAGTAGCATTTTTGTTAACATCGTCGCCAGGCAGTGATGAAAACATAACAATTTTATAGAAACTGTCCGTAAATTCAGTGATGAAGCGAATTAAGAAAAAAAATATATTTATACTCTCATGTGCGCTGGCATTTTTATGGTATGTGACTATCAAAGTGGATTGGTGTAATGTGAAGACAAGGAGAGAATTATTTGAATTGAATACTAAAATAAATGAAAAATATTCTCCTCTAATGAACTTTTTTTTTTCGGAGAAGTATTGATAAAGAATTGATGAGAGATTCCAGTTGAAGAACACACTTCCGTTAAGTTAGGAACTGCCTGTGAAATATATTTGTTGATTTTGACACTTTTTCATCATTATAGGTTCGCACGAAATGAATCATCTATGCGAGATGTGTCTCAAAGGTTTTTTATGTCTCAGTCTCAGTTGTATTTCGTATTCCATTGAGAATGAACTGGTTCACATTTTGGAGAGAAACAGTGCAGTGTAGATGCGACACTGGTGCAAAACTAGTGCAACACTAGTTCTACCAATGGAATCCGCTCTTAGTTTTCACAATTTCAGTTCATGGACTCAAACCAGTTATGGCTTTGGTGTCTGACCCCATAATGATGGACGTTACGCAACAATATTTGATGATAAACCTCTTGGTGTGCATAATTTTCGACTGGATACGCTCATAAAATGAGTTATCCTCAGTAATTACTCGCCTGCTCCGGTCCTGCTGAAAGATATCTGCCGGTCGCGGATCGAAAAGTCCGTCGAGGGGAGGCCGAAACACATAATTTGGTGAACGGACCGTTGTAATATGTTGTAATGGTGGTACAACTGTTTAAAAAACAGTTACTGAACAACTTGTCGAACGGAAGATGGGCGGACCTTCAACGATCATTATTAACAAATGAATTACGGGTGACAATTGCGAATCGTCCGTGTGGTGTTCATTTGTTTTCGGTCGGCGCGAGTTTTTGTCGGTGTCCGGCCATATTTTTCGGCAATTTAAATTAAATACTTTCGATATCTCGCTACTATTAGGAACAGTAATTATGGGTATCTTCTCTGGAAATCATATTTTATTGATGTTTTTGTTGTGATTATGGGACTAATTGTGGTTTCACAGAAGAGTTGGGAATGTTCTCTTCTCACAGGGTGGATCGGGATAATGATCGTGGCTCATGGCAACAAGAGAAAATCTCTTGTTGTACAGGATGTTCATTGAACTTCCGAAAGGAAAACTGATATTCATTTGTTCGAAATAATAAGGGAAACGTAATCCCTAGAGAATATTGCAAATATTATCCGATTCCATAATTATCGAAAAAAATGTACAACTCCAAATATATGTATAAATAATACATCTATCGAACCAACCAATAATTTTACATTCTTAGATGTATAGTAAGCTCGGGTAAGTGTGAATTTGGGGCAAGTGTGAGTTTGCTCGCTATCTTCGCTAAACCGGGCAACAGCCCAATGCCATCTATTGACGAATAGCCTACACTTATAATGAATCCATAAGCATCATATAAAATACAAAAGAGATCTTGTGAAATCCAAATATTTTCCCCAATTTTCTAACTTACAATTTATCAACCCGAACGAGTATAACGAGTTTATTTCAAGCTTAGAGTGTATTGTTAAAATCTAAGGTAAGAATCCAATTTATACACTTTTCTTCTGCCTAAACAATGAATCTGACTATAGATTGCCGTTTTTTCATGAAGTTGTTTTTTTTACACTTTTCCATTGCATGTCACACTTACCCCGAAATTAAATGTTATTGGGGATAGTGTGACCTATCTGTCGGGGTAAGTGTAAACCTGGGTCATTTGGCCAATCTAAACAGTAATATTTTCTCAGCTATAGTACGATATTATATACGGAAATCTCAGAGAGCCAAACAATATAGATGGCCAGATGTGGAAGACATTGAAACACTTTCTGAGGATGAAATAACAACTGTGCTTCCATCACCACTCGTCAGAAGATGGGGATCGATAAAATTCTCATTCGATTTTTCAGATTTCTACCTGTAAATTTTTCTTTTCAACAAATTTTCACTTTCACGATTATTTTTTATTTTTTTCCAATGGGGCATTTCAAATTCAATATTGAAAAGTTCCTAACTATGTTTTGAATAAAGATATCTCGAAACAAATAAATTGTGGTGAAAGTTCCTTTACTGTTTACTCACACCTGCCCCAAAGAAAGATTTAGGTGCATTAATATCTTTAAATTTGGCCAGAATGACACTTGCCCCAAATTTCCGAGTAAGTGTGACCTATGGAGATGTATATCTGAATATAGGTATAAATAAAATTCATAGAATACGTTTTTCAACAGTTTTCTGTGGCGTATTACAAAGACTGATCTTCGAAGTAAATACCTGCAAAATGTCATCAGATGGACTAAATGCAATGCGAACTAATGAAAATCACGGTCACACTTACCTGAGCTTACCTTATATTAGTAGACAAATGTTTGAATTGAACATTGTGCCAACTTGATCTCGAAACTGAACTCTTTCTGTTTGTTCAGGAACTTAAAATTGATTCTAAAACAAGAAAAATTATTAGTTCTATATTATTACCAAATAGCCTTTCGTTTACGCTACGGAGTGTGCTTTTGGGGAACTTCCCTGATGTTTTAATGAGTAAAAACGAATATTCCAAAAGACGTAAGCTAGTCTGCTAATTTATCATCATTTAAAACTCGTTTGAAAACCTATTAGTCAATAATATTTCTTATTCGCTTCTTCGGCAAAATAAATATTTTAATTAATTTATTCATTTTTTATTTTTATAGAAAAAATTAAAATTTAATTATTCATATTATGAAACAGATTTTATAATTGTATCGAGTAACAAAGTATACCTACAGATGATTTAATAGTTAAAGTGTTTGTATTTTATGTTCATAGTTAATTTGTTACTATAAAATGCTTTAAATATAATGTATTCCATTCAAGCTTAAGATCGATCAAAGTCAGAAAATATGCTTTGAAAATTTTTTGGGGTATTAGTCGATTCCAAAAATCATTTCCAGAAGGCAGTCACAAATTAACGCCAACAACCCAGTACATTAGAAACGCAATTACAACTAAGACAAACAGCTAGAAAACAAATTGACATCTGAAATTGCTAATTATCAGCCAAATGTTTCATGCATTCCATATTTAGTAGAATATCGTACTGCATGAGACGTTTCACCAGTTTTGACAGGAAAGAAACAATGACTACAAAATTATGAATGAAAATGTTATAGCTTCTGTAAAGTAGTATTTAATTGGATGATCATTTATCATTATTATAATGTAATTGTAATAATTATAAGTATCTGAAATAATGACCTGTAAAAACTCATACAAAAATCGTGAGTTCATCTAAGAAATGAGGTGTGTATTCTATAACCAAGAAGATGGCAAATTTTGGAAATAAGAGCTAAACAGAAAAACGAGAAAAATAGCTAATAAATATCTACATTAAACTATCTGAGTAGGTACGAGAGTTCCTGAAAAATCAAAGTAAAGATCCAGTTTCACGTTCCTAACTATTGAGTAGTCCCGCAGCAGAATTTCCTCAGTAGGTGACCATTAGTGATCTGCATCGCAACTATCCTCACCAGGTTTTTCACCAATTTACAAATATTTCCTTATAAACCTTCTAACCTCACTTTTTACGAACTATCGAACGATGAAGCTGACTGATTTCATAAATTTTAAGCGAAGTCTTGCTTACAACCTAACTTACAACCTACGTAAAACGGCTTTCGGCTAATGTTGCTCAAATTTTGATATGTTGTAGATCTTGGCATCTTGAAATTTAACTTCATCAGAAATGGACTAATCACATCTTGTTGCTCATGAGTCCCTCCATTGCATTACAGCATGGCGAAACAATGTTTATAGAAACAGATGAATATCAATACCATAATCGTTTTGATTTTGACTCAATCTGTTGAAACTAGAAAACAAACCGCTAGAATTTGCCAATTATTTGATAGAGTATGGTTGTTCATCAACTACATAAGGATTCATTCAGGGGTGGTGCTGTAGGTTTTCAGGGTTTTCCTACAGCTAAAAAGTTAATACACCACCGAAAACATTAGTAAGTCGCCCCGGAGCGCCACGGCAAATAATAATAATAGCCGTCCTCTACCCGCACAGGCTATGCCTTTGGGTACACTCAACGAGTGTTTATGAGGGAGTATTATTATTGTATTATTATATGATTGCCTGTCCAACGGTATATAGTTTTCCATGTACAGGGAGACAATTCGAATACTTACAAATGCTACATTTCATGAACAAAATTATAATTATTACGAATTGTTCATAAATGTTACTAGGATATGAAAGTGAAACTGAAATAACTCATTGATTCCTTTCTATCATCCCCCCTTATTTCCAGCCACCCTGATTTCTACCCCTATCCTTCAGCGCCTTCGTGGATTTTTAAGAAGAAATATTTTAATGAAGAAAGAAAAATAAACATTCATGGTTTCTACTTTTTTACCATCGAAATTGCATGTTTTAATTTTACTTAGAAGCAGCACCGTTAATTTGAACGCAACAGTGAATCGTGCAGAACTCACTCCAGTAAATCCATGAGGTTTCAACTATTTCTACGTTCCAATAAAAACAATATACAGGGCGATTCAAATTTGAGTCTGATGTGCATTGGGATTTCATTGACGGTATGACATAGTGAAATGGTTGAGATGGCTAGCCAGCCCTGTAAGCTTTGAGCTCTGAGGATGCTAACTTTGTTAAAGAAACGGGAGTTTATGAAAATTATGTTGTTTTGGATAGTTTCTATTTCTTGAATTTTATTCACACTAAAGTTTCCAATTCAAGTATTCATCATTAGCAGAGATCAATGAAAGCAGATGTGTGACCAAAGTGTATTTCATTAATTCTGTACCTTGAAAGAACAAGGGCCAATCTCACTTTTTCTCATTTCGATAACGGTTTTATGTTAAACCATATTAAGAAGCAATTAGGCAAACAGAAAATATTATAGGCAGTATCTGTTATGATTGAACAACTTTATGATATTAACAATTATAAAAATTATTCACCAAAGAATTTTTGAGTTTGATGGAGATTGGCCTTGTTTCAATTCCAAGTTTTGTGATTTTGTCCCATTTGAGCTGGACTTTGGCCTAATCCAACTGAACAATGGCCATTTTCATACAACTATTCGTAACTATTCATCATAAAAAAACATAATTTCTTCGGAAAATTAAATATAATTGAAATGAAAAAATATACAAAGTTCTTATAAATTATTTTTCGTGAAATATTTTATTGAGTTTGGCCTTTTCATCACACAAACTGTTCGAAATTCTGAGCTTGGCAGTTCAATAATGGCGATTTTGGAGATTGGCCCTTGTTATTCCAAGGTACTGAATTAATTCAAACACACTGAGAGTAAGTACATTATATGTTTTTTTATATTGAAAAGTTCTTTCTAGGCTCTTCTTATGTGAACTGAAAAAACTGAAACCACGACGTTGGGTTTTTTGTAAGAATATTGCTACTGAGAGTAGTTCATATGTAAGTATTCTACTGCATATCAAGGGAGATAGATCAATTTTTGTTCTCCCTTGTGTAATAGCCAAAAATAGAGTTTTCTAGTAAGATAGTAGAACAATAATTTCAATTCGTCTTCAGCTATGAAAAAACTGTCCATGCGCTATGATTTGTCGACTATGAATAAATCTTTCGAATACCAAATTCTTTGGAAATTAGATTTATTGTTAGATGAGTTGGGAAGCAGTATCCATTACATTACAGTGAAAAAAAGAGGATATTGCGCCATTTAATAACTGAATAATATTTTCAATATGACATAACCGATTATTTTATACCATGATATAATGGATTCCCATTTATCATGCAACATCAACATTTGGTGATGTTTGTCTTGTGTTAGTGATGTTTCAGTAGTTCTTACAGGATATTCTTTTCACAAAAAAGGTATTCAGTTGATTATTGAAATTGAATTTCAGTTTAATTCTTAGCACCAAATATAGGTATCATATAACTTTCAAAAATGATGAATATCCCACAGAAATATTTTTTGGAATATATTATTTTCTGTAAAAGTAAGTTTCTGAAAAACACAAATATAAATTAACCTTCAAATATTTTCGACATGTGGGTATTCTTATATACTTCGCAAGATAACTGTAATATCTTCCAAAATGTTTTCAAGCTATATTTAAACTAATCATAAATTATAAAGAGAATAATTCTTCTAGATACTCACATACAAGAAACCTTTCTACCGCCAGATCAATGATATAACCTCGTTGATCTTATCTTTTTAACAGTTCCATTGTCGATACTCATTTGTTTTCACCGCACGCCTCGATTGCAACATTCTCCGACTAGAAAATGTAATTCGAAACAATATCGTAAGTATTATTAACAAAATAACTATCGATTGTATATTAATGGACTAGAATTACGTACCACTGAGGTCGAAGAAAAAGTTGAATCGTTTAGAAACGTTCAATTTGCATGAAGATATGATATTAACGTCTCTATTATCATTTAGAAATAGGTTTGTAGATAGTTACATTCACTTGAATGCAATAACCTAACTGTTGACATCCAAAAGATGAATTGTCCAAATCGAATATGACAATTATAGTAGGTATATGGAGTTTATTGGGTGGAGTTTCAGGAGGATATCTAGATCCTAATTTCCAAATACTGATTGGTTATTGATTGCATTATATATTTTGTTTGAGACGTTTCATGAAGATATAATCTTGTGTTCCTTCATGTCATGACGTAACAACGGGAAAATACTAAAAGACATCGGTAATGTATACTAAAGGTATCGATAAAAGTGTCTTGAATCGTTAGTAAACAAGATGAGCTCTAATTCAATGAACTTCAAACTAAAACAATACAAAGATTTTAATTCTTGTGCAAAATATCAAGGTTTCTGTCGTTTTGGTGGAAGCTAATCTCGAGATTAAAAGTAAATTTTATTCAAACAGTGAAAAAAGTATTAGAAATTGAACAATGAATCTCGATATTTCATCTGTTTTCATTGACTGTTGCCTTGAAGAAAAACTCCAATCCCTGCTATTCGGAAATTCAAAAGAAGAGTAAGGAAATTCAAGGATGCCAAGTACGTTAAAGCCAATGAAGCTGCTGCCGAATGCTGAGATCAGGAATGTACGATCATTGTCATACAGTAATTTTTTTTGTCACATCCTTGCCTTGTCCTAATGTGTAGAAGTATTATTCAATCAAGAGACATGGCTCTCTTGATTTGTTCGAAAAATATCTCAGATCTCATAATGGTCGCATTTTCAAAAATTCTGCCAGTCAAATAGTTTTCAAAGGTAGTACGTTGACATATCAAATTTTCAATGGCAAAGACAATTTGAATTGAAACAGTATGAAAGATTCGGGAAGACAACTATACTAGATAAGTTTTGACCACTAAAAAACGAGCAAATGTAACAGCGATTGCTTATGGAGAGTATTCAGGCCAGACGGGAAGTTTGAATCGATTCTGTAGGTACCATGCTTGGTATCAGACGTTGAAACATAATATGCCATTCAACTTATATTGCACAAATTCTATATTGAGATTAAACTCCATTCTTTGTATGATTATACTATACACATGCTCTTTTATTGTTTTATTCTCATCGTTCCATCAGAAATCTTTTTTAAGTGACATTTCAATTTTTGAAATTGTGCTCATGTCTAGCCGTAGAAAATGAAGGTGAATGAGTACGTATTTTATTCAGAAGTAATAATCTGGAATGTCGAAGAAACATCAAATTGATGCATGATTAATACATCTTATCGAACCAATACATGCAAAAAGCTAGATTTCAAGTTTGAGTATAGTCTTGAGTCCAACACAACTATCAATTCAGATTCAGAAATAAGCGTTGTATAGTATTTTCTATTACATCCTTCATACCAACTAATTTTACCCTTGTCGCAGTCGCGTACTATACACAATTATTCCTCAGATTATATGTGAAACCTACTATCATTTCAGCGAATATTAGATGGATACAATGAAGCCCTCTCATATTTTCCATTATATCCTGTATATCATCCAATGCAATTCCTATCGTGGTCACGCCAAACTCGAATGGTATTCGTTACGATTATTCAATGAAGAAACAATATATTTTTTAATGATTATTATTTGAAATCAAATGTTCAATTGTTATAATGAAAATTTATTTCAACTTTAGAAATTCATATCGAATATTCAAAAAAATTTTCATGGTATTTGCCACAATTTTGATTATTTTTTCCGCATCAACGGCCACAGGGCTACTTTTATTCTTTTTTCAGGAATTGCTTGTAACTTCTACCTTTTAGCTGGCCGTGCCTTTCTTGCATCTTCGAAATTATTGTTTGGTGGAAATGTTCCAAAGTGTTTTCACTGTACCTTCTTTGTTTTCGGTTCCGTCTGCTCGTTTCAAATCCCCAGTCTTTTGAAATATCTGTTCTTCATCTAGAGTTTGAGCACATAGTTTGTAATTTCATAATTATTGTGATAATTGGAGATATCCTGTCCGTGATCACGAATGACTCCCGAGGGTTCTAAGACATTGTGTGAATATCAGCTGTTGACAAAGCTCGCTTAATTAAGTCATGACTGTTGATTGTCACGATAACTGTCCGGAATTGAATGTACAACTCAATCCATATACCCCTTTTTCGTTGACGATGGAACCACATCTGCATTGATGAGTCACACAAATCGAACAACCAAAACTTGAACCCAAAGAAATCCTGAAAGACCCATTATCCATTAGAGTGCCAAGAAAAGCGAGCGCCACTGCAAATAATAATAATAGCCGTCCTCTACCCGCACAGGCTATGCCTTTGGGTACGCTCAACGAGTGTTTATGAGGGAGTATTATTATTATTCTCATTATTATTCATTCGTACTTTCTGCCTTGACATGAAACCGAGTCAAGGAGTTGTTTGGATGACAATTCAATGATTAGTAGGGTTTGTTTATTTGTAGGACTGAACAAGTGGTAAACATAGGTATCGTCTGCATAATAATATATACATCGTAAATAGCAAAGGCTACAAATTAGTTCCTTGCGGTACACCAGTGATATTCAAATTATCAAAATGTTCGAGAAGTAGATTGTGGTTGTCAAGATACTCTATCTAATTTGCGTGTTTAATATGTCTTCTGAAACTTTGGAGAGTCCATGTGAAATATTGATTGACCTGAGGTCTTTCAGCTTTGTTGATTTTAGAAAAGGGTAACACATGTGCTAGTTGACAATTTGAGTGATATATACAATAGTCCGAGGACAACAAAGTACTATGATTTTCAAATGAAATTGAGCTGAATTACAGTTATTTCTCATATATATTTGTTATACACCAAGTCGAGTTCGGTTTTGGACATTTTGAATGTCACCAAACCCTTTTATTTTTGTTTAATCATTTCTTTCAAGTTGGAAATGAGCCAAGGTACGTACTTTTTCATGATTCAAGTATTTTTTATTGATGCACGATCATTGAAATTATTCAAAATTAGGTTGTTGGATATACATTTAGCGTTGTTGTAAATCAATATTCTCATGTTCTAACCGAGATGTTTTCCAGTTCATACTGTCAAAATATTTGTAGGATCGAAATATTGGTTTAGCATTCACAGCTGATAAAACTGTGGTCGGAAGTCCAGTAAGGTGACATTCAGCCCTATGCTGTATCACTTCCGTTAAAAATAACGTCAACGTTATTCGCCATTTCCGTTATTTTGCTGTGATTGGTAATAGCAAAATAACGGAAATGACGACTAACGGTAACGTTATTTTGAACGGAAGTGATAGAGCATAGGGCTGATTGTTCAGATCTACCCTGATTAGTTTATTTTCAGTTTGACGTAGACCAACACTTTCAATGAGGAAATTCAGGTTTTTGTTAAGGTCTTATTCAAGGTTGAAGGTCTATATGCAAGTCATCTCCTTAGATAACGATGGCAAATTCAGAAGAGACAAGACTTGAATGAATTCTGGCATAGTAGATGTAAGTTTGAACACTCCAATATTCAATTTGGCCATTGTGACTGAGACTGATTATCATTTTGAAGATAATTGCCCAAAAAAAGATCATTATTTATTGTTGAAACTATCAGAGAGACTATAACCCAACGCATAGTGTACAGTTTCCTACTGTATAATACAGGAGCTGGCAATAGCTGAAGCACCGCGAGGTGAACTTTGATTACTTGAAAAAATCAACAAAAAATATATGTCATGATTTGTCATTATATTGTCAACGTTATATGACTTGCTCTTCAATACATTACTCGTTTTCTATATTGTACTATCCTCATTATCAATCAAGCACAAGCATCTCATCATAATTCAAGTATTCATCAAACCCCAAGCAACTAGTAGGTCAACTGAAAATTCTCACGAGACCGAACACATAAATTACCACATGTTTAGTCTAGTTTTTGATCATTCAAAGCCCTTCAGAATAAATGTTACAAAGGATCCTTTGATAATATACATTTCAAGAGTTGTTAACTGAGAAAGTATTAACTTTGCGAATGTACAAAATTTTTCGATGAGTTCCAATTCCATCCTGTGAAGGAAAAACTAACAGCATAGCATCCAAGGGAGGCAGAACGATAAAGAAACTATACAAGGTGAAATAGAAATCTTTAATTCTGTGAGGTATAATTCTAATTTCTTGATAATCCAACTTTCCCATATTTTCAATAACATCAATGATTCCGCTAATATGATAAAACGCTATTCTATTATAAAGTAGCTTTTATTATATGGTTATGATAGAAAGTTTGATTTTGTGTAGGAAATTTGTTTTGTTGTGTCAAGGAAATATTGTAAATGTAGTAACTTATCGTTGCAATTTGAATAATTTTGTCCATATACTCTTGTGTAGCTATACTAGAATTGATATTTTTTTCAGTTTTCATACTGCGAAAGGTTTGAACACCCAAAAATCATATCAATGAACGAACTTCCTTCATGAATTCAATAGGTACTATCATATTCCTATATCTAAAACTTGTAGGACTCAATAAAAGAATGAATGAGCTTTCAAACATATAATTTTGAACTGAACGCTGATAAGGTTTCGAATAGTTTTTTCTGGTCGAAATAACTTGGTGGCATTAAAACGGCACCCGTTCCAAGTAGTAAAAGTTCGCTAAATTGCTGTCTATCTACATTCCGATTATCCTCTCGCCTTCTTCTGATCTACGGATCTACCGTTTCTGCTTTGCTGTCTCGATGCGGATCTCAGGTACGACTTTTCAATCGCACGTCGCCGATTGACCGTTAATATTTATTTTATTAACTATTTCTCACAGTGACAGAACAAACTCGCCACGTATTTGATTGGTCTGCCATGTATTAACGGTATCGATACAAATATTCGCGTAATTCTCCTTTTCAGGCGTCCCATTCATCAGAGAATAGAAATAATTATTGGATAAATCGTTGACGTTTCTCCGTAGTACGGTGGACTTATTTTTGCAATCATATTTAATTGCTTATTTATAGAATCAAAATTTGTAAAATTTCTCCTTTGATTTGGGCGTAGGGATGTTTATTTGACAACAATTTAAAAATCAAAAAATTCATTTACATAAATGACAAACTACTGAAAAAATCTGAACGATAATTTGAAGATGATGTTACAATTAAAGAAAGACTAAAACTTTGAAAAGTTAATTCAATAGATACTCAAACCTAAACCAATTCCATAACAATTTAAGTTTTTTAATAAATGATGACAATCATTCAACTTGCAGAAATATAGTGATGTAACATAACAATCATTACACTATTACGGCATCACAATCAAAAGCGCGTGTAATGTTAATTTATGTCTGATGGTCCTTATGGATCTTCTCATTGTATAAGTACTCTTCAACTTTAATACTGATCCTTTTGAGAACATTTTCATTATATATCATTTTACAAAGGATATATCATATGAATATTTGTGGGAAATACAGAACTTTTCTGTCTAGTTTTCTTTCAACATAAAAAAACAATATTTTCTTCCAATTTATGTTTCAGATACCTACCAATAAACTTTATTCGATTCTGCTGAAATCTTTTCAGTCCGATTACCAAAAAGTGATAGTCAAAGAGAGCCTTTTTCATTAATTTAGCTGTAAGAACTCTCCCCGTAATACTTACTGTTCGCATCAATCGGTATGTTTATCACGGATGGCGGCCATGGTGTAAACTTCATATGCCTACATCATTATTTCATTAAGTACTGACTAAACCATTATTTTGAACAAATCCTGCATAATCGTAATCTGAGAGCACTCTGTAAAATAAAAAAATATATAAAAATTAATCAGTTTTTTTATACAGTTTATTTCTGTTATTTTTGGTGATATTGCTTTCGTTCATTCTTGAGCTCCCTGTATACTACTCAAAATTCATGTTTTTTTAACTCGTATGTTGACACATAAAATCGGTGTTCTGAATTAATTGAATCACATATTCCAAAGCGAATCTAACGGAGACATATACTTTTAATCCCCCTTATATATAAAATGAATTTTAATATATTATGAGTTCAGCCGTTCTTATCAAATATATTCAACACATAAACATCAATTTTCATACGATCTGACTCATGACGTTGATGCTTCTTCTGAAATTATTTTCATTTTTCATAACTCGGAAAAAGTCATAATTTACCCTGTATACCCTGTAAACCCTGTATACCCTGTATACCCTGTATACCCTGTATACATGAGATATCAAGCTTAATTTTATTAGTAATTCATTCTCAAACATATGAATTATTTAGTCCTTCATTCATGAACATTGAATAACTGATATTTGCAGAACAATTCTTGAATCTGCTAAATACCAAATTTCTAGAAATCTTAAAATGCATTGCCAGTGTTCAGTACACCTTGTGCAATGCAAAGTATACAAAAGCGCTGGCTGATTAGCTCTGAAGTTTCGATTTTACCAACTGTCAAATAAATTTCGTGAAGGTCAAAGTTTATGCAATATCAAGTTGGATATTCACTTTGAAATAGTTTTCCTGGGTATATTTACACAGGAATTGTTCTAAATTGATGAAATACCTTGTATAACTGTTTCGGAAGTATGTGCAAATGGGCTGGTTCTATATGTCTCCTTCAATCGTATTCAGGTAGGTTTTAATTGTTGCTTTATAATGATTAATAATTAGGTATGTATAGTCCATACCTATTTCCTTATTGTAAATCGCTTTTTGTACCGATAACTTAATTTTTTTTAATTAGATTTTTTTGCTGTATTCTCAGCTTCACAACAAACTTTCTCCAATGCACTATTTTCTTGTTTTCCCCGATATTCTGTGCCGATAATCAGACTGTCTGATCACCTCATGAACTTCTAGATGCACTTCACTTTCATGATTTTCACTGCTCAATCACAAGACATATCACAATAAATTGTTTTGAACTGTGGTCATCATTACTTCCCAATGTTTATTTTCAGTTTATTTCAGGTGAAATGACTTGGTTTGCTGGGAACATAGTGCAATATGACGGAGGCTACCGTTCTAGTTGACTTTGCTAAGACCTAGGTCTGATTGGAGAGAAGTTATTCAAGACGGTTCCAAATCGTCATGATTACATACATGCATGGGCGGCGCGTTTACCATTTAAGAAGGTAATATTCTGGTCCAATTTCTAGATGTTTTGGATTTGAACTTCTTTTGGTGGGAAGAACACTGAATAATTTTCCGTATTTGGTGGTATTTCACTATAAATATTGTAAACATTATCTATACGGTAAAAATCTATAGAATTGAACAATATAATTGGGATTTTAGCAACCCAATTGAAAACCCTTATTTCAACCAAAAAGTATTCGTTTTGTATCCGAAAAAATTTGTCTCACCCTGCGTTTGAGACGTTCGAATGCAACTCATTCTCGATTACCTATGCTTTTGATTTAATCTCGACGATCCCAACAAAAATTCCGAAATGAGACTTTCATGATAGGCATTATGAATATTTCTAATAAACCCAAGATAATGTATTCACTATTAAGCGGTAAATGCACTATCGTGTTTAGGACAAAAGCCTATTCATGTTCATATCAGTGACATTTTATTGTTGTTGAAACGTTATTATCTCTCGAAGTAGTTCTATATAAATGCCGGTATTATATGCAAAACAAACAATACGGAACCAGGCCTAGTATAAGGAGAGAAACCTTTAGATGACTCGCAAGGTATGGGAGTCATTAAACAAATTGACGAAGATATTATCGGATTTGTTGATGGCGATGAATAATCTGGACTTGAAACACTCTCAGACTAGTTACTAGAATGAGCAACTGGGTCAGAAAGAGAAGAGTCTCGCTGATGGAGTATTCGGAACTTCATTCTTGTGCTTACCAGTGAAGAAAGGATAGCAGAGACCGAATAAACAGTTTATAGGGAATTACACCGGTAATTTTTTATATTTTTTCAAGGTTCACAAGTCAAACTGGATAAAAAACGATTTCTCAACTTTTTTGTTGCGATTGTTTGATCCAGAAAACAAAAGAATTAGAAATCAATTCAAAGACTAGCTGGAATTTTCGCCAAATATTACAATATTGGACAATAGTTATTTATTATACAAGGGAAAAAAGTATTAGATTTTAGCTCGATGTAAAATCTAATACTTTTTTCCCTTGTATAATACACAATTTTTTTCTGTGGCGGGAAAAACGACGATTCAATAGTGAGAAAAACATATTATCACAATATATTGAAGTCAGAATATTATCGATATAAAATTTTAATTTTTAAACTAGAAAGCTGTTTTACGTACAGCGACAATTAGATCAGCGTTGCTAAGGAAAACTTCAAAGTAATCAAACATCTGTCAGTTTAATTCTATGATTTGATTTGAAAATTGCGAATTCAGTAATTGTTTAATGGTTATTATGAATAATATGAAGTTAAAAAATGTCTGATTCCGAGTTTTCACTGACTCCACCGGTTGGTAGAAGCAGCGAAAGTAGCGTCACGAAAATTATTGCCAGCTAAATCGCGGAAAATTTACGAAACCGCGTATTCAAGATTTATGGAATGGAAGATGAGAAAGACATGCAGTTCTTTCTCGGAGACGGTGTTATTGGCTCATTTTTCGGAACTGGCACAACAACAAAAGCCATCAACAGTGTGGTCGAATTATTCAATGATTAAAAGCATGTTACGATCCAATAATAATGTAGACATTTCAAAATATTTCAAGCTGATTACATTTCTGAAACAAAATGGGAAAGGATACACGCCCAAGAAAGCTGCGATTTTTACGAGTACACAAATTAGTGATTTTTTAAATAATGCACCTGATGAGGTTTATTTAATGGCCAAGGTTGTTGTTGTATTTGGGATTGCAGGAGCTTGTAGAATTTATGAAATCAGCCAGGTAACATTAGATGATGTCGAAGATTCGGGAAAGTTATTAGTTGTGAAACTGAAGCAAACAAAGAACGATGTAAACAGAAGATTTGTAGTAACTGAAGAATATATTAAATTTTACCGAATGTACATAGCCCTTCGTCCAGCAGCAGCAAAGGATCGCCGCCTGTTTTATGCATATCGCAATGGAAAGTGTATCAATCAGGTTGTGGGTAAAAATCAGTTTTATAAGGTACCCAAAACAGTAGTTAATTTTCTTCAAATTGAAAATGCTAGCTCATATACAGGTCATTCATTTCGAATATCGTCTGCTACACTTTTAGTTGAATCTGGGGGAGATTTGATGACACTAAAGAAACATGGCGGTTGGAAGTCATCAACGGTCGCTGAGGGCTATGTTGATGAATTGGTGGCACACAGGACAGAAATTGCTAATAAAGTGTTCAGAACGTGTGGAAGTGCTGAAATAACACCCGATTTGCGACCAGGTACATCAACGGCAGTTGTGTCCATGTCAGAAAAAAATATTATTTCAACACAAGAAAATCCGACTTTTGTACCGAATAGTTCAAGGAACGTGTCATTCATGCAATGCACATTCAATAATTGTACTTTTAATATAAAGGAAATGTAACTTATGTTCAATAAAATATTCTAAACTAAGTATCTTCCTTTATCTATGTGTGAATATGTCCGGGAAAAAAGTACTCACATTTTTCCCGGGGAAAAAAGTAATTTCATGAAAATTTATATTTTGTTACCTAGCAACAGAGATAAATCTTGTACAAAGCACCCACAGAACAAACGTTTGTTGTACAATACAAGTGACGTCAGCCCGCGTGAATATAGCGTTTGGACTATTGTGTACCTTGAGTGTAAAGTTATTATTTGCCGACTTGAATTTGATTTCGATCTTTCCGAGTTACATACCAGACTCCATTTGCTGGTATCAATAAATAATACTCATATATAAATCAGTATCCAACTTTATCAGTTCGAAAAAATGTGCCGGAGAGTATCACAATAATGAAACGAATAAAATCGACAAAGTCGATGTATCCTTTCTCTCCACACGTGTCCACCAAGTGGAAAAATGAGGCAAACATCTGTCAGAAAACAACTACTTCCCTGGCTAATACCACGGCGGACATTGAACTGCGTCTGACAGATATTTGTGCAACGTTCTTCCAAGAAGGCTCAATTGCAAGTGCGTATCTCATTATTAAACAGTAGATTATCCTTCATTTGGCTGGGAATGACCGACATGCATGACTTTTTAGAGATGTACATTGGGTACTAGTGAATTTTTCGAACGAGTTGAATAGTCATGAACTTGTCTGTGGGAGGAAAACGCAGTTCTGTTCTTATGAACTTAGACACATATTTCATAAATCTATAGACCAGCAAACGTGAGTATTTTAAGCTCTTTAAAAGCACTTCTACATGATTGTTGATGCCATCCCAAACTAGCAATGATTCGAATTACATATTTTTGAAGTATGAACACCCTGTTAGCTGAAGACCCCATAGCCCAGTTCAGAATCCCATAACGCAAGTGATAATTGATGGTTGCAAGATAAAGATTCAACAATACTTCCTTACCACAGTGGTTCTCCATAAATCTTAGCGCATAATAATTCCTACGAAATTTCTCACATAGTGAGTCAATATGCAATGTCCATGTCAGTTTTTAATCCAAAGTGAGACCCAGCATTTTACTTGAACATGATTCAACATGTAGTTCATTATTTTCGAATATTTTAAGGGTTTCAGCAGAGCTACCCAGAGTGAGTTTCATTACTGTTGTTTTAATTACATTTAATTCTAAGTGGTTTTTGTTTGCCAAGTAATTATCCTTTTGTAAATAATTTCTGTATTTTCTACGAGTGCTGACGTATACATATCATTGATCAAGAAGTTTGAATCATCTGCATATGCAATCACTTGAACTGATGAGAGACCATAAAAGTAGTTTATCAAGTCATTCTCATATATGAGGAAAAGTAATGGCCCGAGTATGGAACCTTGAGGTACACTTGTTCGAGCGTTGCTTATTGACTCCGGGTACTCTTTATAACAACTTTCTGGGTTCTGTTGTCAAATAGGACTTCATCAGCTTCCAAAAAATTTCCTCTCACACCATATCGCTCCATTTTCAACAGTAGGAGCTTATGATTCACACAACAAAGGCTCTAGGGAAGTCAATGAACAGACCTGAAACTTGCAGTCTATAGCATTTAGTTTGTGTATTATTGGGGGTGAATAATATTATAGGTATCAGATAAGATGCATCATCAAATTAAGGGATGAACTTTTATTGCAATGAACCTACCTGTGCGTATTACTGGTTCTTTCACCAAAACTTGAGTTGCCCAAATAATACAGGGAATTTTCAAAAATACTGAAGTAATTCAGAAGAGTGTACTTTGAAAGTACGGTGTCTTATGTGCAGTTAGGTATATGGCAATAAGGCATTAATTAAAAAAAAATTATTCGAACAAAATGTTCTTTTCAGAAAACTTCCTTGTATAAATTGCCAGAAAACAAGTCCCAGTGGTTCCATATGAATATAACTTAACAAACATTGGATTTGATATTTACCATGAACTCATGAAGTCCAAAAATTATCGCCGTACGAATAATTTCAACTTTCCAATTATAACTCCTCCAGAGATAATATATGTATGTTATGCTTTCGATAGCACGTAAAGTGGAACAAACGGTAATAAACGTGATGGAAATCAATTATATTATGTTAAATATTGGGATTGCCCTGACTGAGGAGATAGCTTCGCGATCTTGTGAGGGTGTCACATCCGCAACAATGAAAATTTAATGTTAGTCATTGTTATGCAGTGGAACATAAGTCTATTAGAATAGCTATTTGCATTACAAACAATCGGGTTTTCAATGAATAATAAATAATCATAAATCACTAGTGTTCGACAAATATATTGATTTATACGGGATGGCTTACACTTCCAAAATGAGAATGGTTGAAAGACAAATGGTATTCAACCAATTCTTGAATGGCGTTCTAAAATATTTATAAATTTCAGTTGAAGAAAATCGGAAGGATTTAATAATATTCCTTTTTTATATGGTTGAATCAAGGAATATAAAAGAAATATAGTACTGGATTGTAATGCTTTTTTGGTCGGGTTTTCAGCAACTCCTGCTGTGGGACTCCGATGATTAGAAATATTTTTTAGAATCGAAAAATGACGTCATATTCGAAATATCGGTATTCTGCTTCCCATTTCTGCAAGTATGTTTGTAATATTTGTACTATCACTACTCTTTTAATCTCTATTATCCTGGAAGAGAATTATATCATTCGAACTTAAAACTGAAAAAAATCTTATGATTTATATAAACCTTTTTTAGTGAACTTTCATATATTTACTGACACTGACAAAACTTGTCAATAATCTCTTTTTCAACTAAAACTCAACCGACTACTTTATTTCTGTTTACGTATACAGTGGGTTCAGATATCTTCGATAAAAAATGTTTGCCCTTCCTGAATTTTATTCTAATTCTAATAATCCCATTAAATGAACGGAGGTTTGGTATCTTTACTATTATCAACACCTACTTTAACCTCTGTTATCCTTGTGGAAAATTCTCTTAATCCATTCTCAGAGTTGCAAACAAATTTCCACTTGTTCCACGAATTATTCGATCCAATTATATCCATCTCATCAGGATAATGGAATATCAAGAAGATTTGGGGTTATCGAAAACTGAAAATGTGTATGCTTCAATTTTAAAGTGAAATGTTAGATTGGAAACTTTCTAGAACTTCTGTTATCTTCGCTAGATGAGCAACGCCTACCAGCAAATACCCAGTCTGATCTAAAAAATGGAAGCCAATTTTTGCTGTTCCTTACTCCTCGCAAATCTGTTATCATGATAGCAAATTTTCTCATTCGACTCCAAAATTTTTTCTCTTCCTGAATTTTATTCCAATTCTATTAATACCATCAGGAGTGCATTGTGATTTAACATTATTGCTTCTATCAGCATTTGGGCGTTCGATGACGTGGTGGGCTGGTTTAACGGTTAAGAGCAAACGTTTTTTGTGATGTTTCTCACTAGTGATATCTTTGCAACCACTAGCATCAGTATTGTATTACTACCGGAAGGAGCAGGCGTACTGATTCTATACCTTGTCTGTGCTCCCAAAAAATACCAATTATTTGCAAGTTATTCAACCTGTCTTATGATTCGTGGGAGCTCATCTTCAAGCTGGACAATTGTTAAAGTACAACTAAATCGTGAATAACGGAAGAAGGAAATATGTGGAACACTGGATCCTGGAAATCCACAGAGAATACTAGGAACAAACATGGGAGGAAGAGTATAGAAATGGGCTGTTTTAAAAAAACGACATACTTATTAGCACTTGATAAACTTCTGAACTGAACTTTTTTTTCAAATTCGCAAAAAAAGTTACTAGAGAGACCTTACCTAGCAATAACAGACCTGCTCAGGGTGACTCTGGTTTATGGTTACCTACTCGAAGTCAAAAAAATCATCCAATGCCCAGGCTAAGGTATTCAGAACGATTTGTTATTCATCGTTCATGATAAAGACGATGGAAAACCTGGTATAATTTTCTCGGAGTACCAATCCTGGAAAAGCCTTTTAAACGGCTCTCCATAGCCATGTCAGCAGGATTGAGTCAGAGAGCAGCAATCAGAGATTACACTCACAGCATTTCTTGACGTAGAGGGGGCGTTCGCTAACTAATCATAGGCGCCTATCACATCTGCCCTCAGGTAAAGAAAGGAGCGTTGCTCCCCAGTCCTGATTCAATAAATATTGGCTATAAGGGAGTAGAATACCATTTACACCTCGTGATACTGGGAAAGGGAGGGGTATTTGCCCAGGGCTACGCTGGTGATTTCGTCATAATGGTTTATGGGAAGTAACTAGGAGTTTGTTCGGATCAGATAGAATGAACTCTCATAGACGTAAAGACAGAGCTTTTAGAATCTTTTTAGCTTACAGAGACTAGCACTGCCGGAGCCACTGATGCTTTGTCTTGTACCAATGGAGAACCAACAATCCAAGACACTCCAACATGACGGAGGACATAAGAATCGACAGATGCCTTTAGATAAAATAACCCCAATCCACATATTCCAAACATAGGTGATCAAACAAAAGTCATTCTCTCCGACAGTCACGTGGCAATAAAGGCTCTGTGATCATGCAGGTTAAGTCTGGTAGGCAAGCAATAACAACGACGTAGGAGCACAGAACAGAGTGAGAAACTCATCTGAGTACCAGATCACAGAAGCCTCCAGGAAAAGCAGAGGCAGTAGCCTTTCATTAAACTAGAACCATCCTGTGGAATCCCATCTGGGGACATTAGCGGTTGAGAACGCTCTTCAAACACTTTGGGAGGATGCCTGAAATAATGATGATGGGGCCAACCAACAGGTTATCAACACAGCTGTTCGGTCTCAGCCGGAACTTTCCATGGATTGTGGTCCTTCTGACAGGGCACTGCTACCTATGAAAATATCTGTATGCAGATAGTGAGATTAGGGGAAGCCTCACACATACTGTTGGAATGTGAAGCTCTGGCATGCATGATGATGGATATCTTCTGACACTATATTGCAGAAGATATCATCCCGCAGAAGATATCATCCCCCAGAAGAACTTCGTGAAAGATATCCAAGAGATCATAAGATCCGAGGTACCCACGAGACAGATCTACGAGGAGATACGCAGTTCATCCGATGGCCAGCCCGCCGAGAATTAATAATGAAAAGCAATCGTACCAAGATATTGTTTGGTGGTCAACAGCACGTCATGATTTTAAGTGTGGTGGGGTCTTTCTGATTCTGTGATTGATTTTCAATTTCATGAATAATGTCGACATGTCATTGAATAAGAAACAGATCACATAAAACATTCGATTATTGATGGTTTCAGAAAAAAGGTAATTTAGTCTGCTCACTCTTCGAAGCTAGAATTATCGTCAATCATTCTACCATTTGCAATTCCATTTTATATAGCATACATACTTGTCAAATATCTTTCCCATTTTCAACAAATTTCAACGCATTCCCTCCCTTAGTTTCCGCGAAATAAACCTAAACTTGAAATAATACTTCATGCATTTCTTTCGTTTCAAGTAATATTCCCAGAATCACAGTTTCAATTTTTATTTCCAATCTGCATTCACAGAACTACACTTTTGTACGAACAATCACTGTACATGAGAAAGTTAGTGATAACCTGAAATAGAAGCAACATTTCTTCAGTAGTTCAATTGAATTCAGCGAGCCATTTCAAAACGCGCGTTAAGCTGAAGAAATATATAACAGTTGCGAATTTCTCAATGTTATCAGGCATCTTAGCGCCTGACCTAAGATACGAGAAACTTTTTATGTCGGACATAAATACATCTATAATGGCAACTATAGCAAGACACAACTATTACATAACAAATGTAAGGCTAATGCACCAAACGGCGTGGGTTGCAAACATCCATTACGGCCGCTTTGACAACTGACACTAAATCATCTCATACTGGTAATGGACTCCATTTTAAATTGATATGGATGTACGAGGTGAGTTGCTCGAAGTAGGTCGTCTCTGAACTCTCCCCTACAGCTAATTTTATTGCAGATAAAAATGCATGAACGGTAATTTGTTTCCGAAGCAGCAGCTGGAGACGGGGAATAAGTTTTTCAATTTGTTAACGTTGAATTACAAGTGCAAAAACCGGAACTTTTATACGTCACGAAAACTTTCTACCTTGAACAGAAGAAAGGTGTTTTTTGAAACTAATATCTCATCAGTCGACAGCCTGAAATTACATTAAGAATTAAAATTATATTTTTAGAGCTGGTAGCCTTTTTCCTCTGAAAAATATCATAGTTGGGGGAAAGATAAATGTCTTTAAAGTTGCTTAGGTCTAGCTCGAAATTTTCTGTTCAGAACCAGTAACCTTCAGAGACTGGGCAGTTCTAAGTACCACGTTGGTGGAGTCCATGTCCAAAAAGAATTTTCCGTTTGGTAGGGGATAGTTCAGAACTGTTGCGGTGATTGAAGTTTCTTTACTCCTCTTTTCGTTTCGACTGGAGCCAACAATTGTCTTAGTATGTTGATCGAGGAGGACTACATCAGGCTTATTGGCTTGTATTTGCCAGAGGGTGGAAAATGAGTAGTTTCAATAGATTCGGCACTTCTCATTCTCCATAACGGACTCAATATTCCCCGGAGTATAAGGCAACACCGGAGTTTCGCCTATACCGTACAAGTGTCGTATATGGTAGTACAACACTCGTAGCGCCTTGTTATGCTTATAGATATAGGCTGAGACCGCAAAAGCTGGACAGGCTGACAGCAAATGCATTATGGTCTCGGCTGCCCCTCAACACGTTCCTCATCTAATTTCAGGGACTTCTATACCAATCACGCGACTACGGTAGACGAGGGTGTTAAAGACACCAACTTGGCAGGCCATTATGAATACCTTGGTTTCCGACTTCAGCCAACTTGACCTGAGAAATGCGAAATGGATAAGCCAAGGTCTTCAATGTTCTTAAAGAAAACCCATGCATTGGCTTATTCTTATGAAGCTGTAGAAGACTCTCACTCTCCACAGCTTTGAGAGTTTGAGTTCGTCCGTTCAGTGTCGAATAACAGATCGAGTTCATCGGCTGCACGGGTTGCTGCCTTGAAAAGAAATGCTCCAATCCCTGCATTTTCATGATCGCATACTAAGCAGAGAACTGGATCTGAACTACTGATGACTTGCTCCATCCAGTACCATTCTATTTTGTAGATACTTCAATTTCACAGGCTCCATCCAGTATCATTCTGTTATATAGACACTCCAAGCTCAAAAGTCCACGGCCTCCCCGTTCTCTGGGGAAGTATGCATCATTTTGCGAGTTTTTACGTCGTGTTGTCGCAGCTCTTTCCGAGTCCATTTCATCACTCTAAAGGAATAAAGTGGAATTGGAATGGCAAGCATATCAGTTGCAGCAACTTTGTTCTTCCCTGACGATTCTGATGACCAGATCGAAGCTTAGAGAATTTCTCTCGGTGGTTTCTTCTTGGGAGTGGCGTTGTTCCACCCCTAATTGAGTATACATCTCTCCGGCATCCAGATGATTTGGGATGCTTCCATCGTTCTCTTTCGAGATAAACCGTGGCACATTTGTCGATTCCAGACACCATTCCGATAGCACGGGTGTACTTTTCCACCACTTCTAAGGACTTATGAAGCTTCTTTTCTCTCGAGGCATATAGTTCGAGTTCATCAATGTGAAACAGATGGGTGACCTTTTGCCTCCGGTTGCTGGGGGTGCTGCAGTTGTATCCGCAGGTTTGCCATGGTGCAACGGACAATGGCAATAATGAGATGCAGAAGGGGTGAGGGTTGAGGGAGTCTTCCTGCCCCTTCTGAAGATGACCTGCTCTATTTGGACTCTGACTTGATCAGATTTTATGGTTAAACGAGTCCTCCATAGCGGCATCAGCTGTTCAATGCATCCCAATATTTGATCGTGTACCACGACGCATCTGAGATTTTATGCACGTGATGCATCTGTTTATCATCAGATTGTGCAGTTCATTGAGCTCAGGCTAACGAAGCCTCCTACTTCGAACTGCGTTAGGGCTGGAGTATCAACGTTCAGTGGTTGCGGGAATTCATAGATGTTCTTCCAGAAGGTTTCCACCCGATCAGCTGCCGGTGGATTATCCACAATACGTGGAGGCTCTTGGAAAACATGAAGTTCCGCGATAAACCTTCTCGCCCGCCTCACTAGTGACTTTTTTGCAGCCACTAGCATTCTTATCCTATCAAGACAGTTCTGTTTGATGGTAAACAGCACACCTTGTTTCAGTGTGTGGTAAGCTCGTCTCAAATTTGCGGCAATTTGCCGCATACTGTAGGCTTGAAGGGCCTATTGACCGCCACGTAATCCGCCACACACTGGATACGAGACGCGTGTTGTCTCGCCGACTTGATCTTAGCTTTCATCTTGTGAATGCGTCGTTCATGCCTCCCAATCAGAGGAGTGTTATCCCTCCTCTACAATTGGGACAGAGGTGATCTGCCAGATGTCAGCCTCTTCTGACAGGACATCGTGAATTTCCCCGTGCCAGTTGTTGTGGCTTCAGGGCTTGGTATTATGATGTGCCCTGCGGTTTCTGATGCCTTCTGTTGGTGGTATGATGCGAGCCTCCTCTAAAGCCAGATCGGCACGTGGCATATTTGCCAATTCTGCCACTGCGTTAACAGGCTGAGGAGGGGCTCTTACATAGCCTCAAACCCGAAGATGAGATACATAATCCCTTAGATTTTGGGTGTATATCACACCACAGAGCATGCATTCTCGCCATGTATCCTCTTCGGGCGGGCTCACTGCTCTCATAGCAATGCAGAAGACCGTCCCTCAGTTCATCCGTGCATTCAAAGCGTCCATTTTCATTGTGGTCGTTATAAGGTGGCAATCCATCGTTTTGGGCCACACCACCTTGCCGATGGCCCCTATTCCGAGGGGGTCGGTTGTGGGGGCCCCTTTCTCGTCCGTCTAGAACCGAGTAGTCGGGTATACCGGGGGGTTAGCCTAGTATACCCACGGCCGATATCAGAGGGAATGGGTACCCCCTCCAGGGTGCGCCTTGGCTGCCGGTCCGGTTTTGCACCGGTTGCTCAGGAAAGTGGTGTCGTAACACCAAGGCATTGGATGGTTGTTGGCCTCTTTTCCAAAATAATCATTATTATTATAACCCTTCATTTGTCCTACTATCAGCATTTGAAACTTCTGTATTTCAATAAAAAAGTAAGTCCAAGTAACACATTTCTAGGTCTGCATACACACAATACCTTTCATATAGCACAAACGGCATGATTCATCGCTTGCGTCTCGGAATTAGTTTTTCTCCTTCATTCTCGTGTCCGAAGATGCCTGCCACGGCACTGACGCTGCGTCCACCGCGGCGGTATGCCAATCACGAACCTTCAAAACGACATTCTAGTTTTTGTCGTTCTGTCCGGTCGTGTTTTCTTGCTTGTCTGTCATATTCTAAGAGGAAGTTTAGAAGCGTACAAAGTCTCCAAGATATATACGAACCGGAGAAGAAACTGTGTCAACAACAGGCGGTACGACACGAGATGTGGGTACGGGGGGAAGACAAAATTAACAATTTTGCGATCGTGCTATCTCAAATAGTCCAAAAAAATTGTCTGAAATAAATAACCGGACATTTTATTTTAAAAACTGCTGATTTTTTCAAATATTTGAATATTTTTGTGTACCTACGAAATGCAATAAATTTTTGAAATGAAAATTGATTATACGAGGGTGGTCCCTGAAGTACCTGGCCCAACAAAGAAAACACAAAAATTTCGGAAAAAAATATATTTATTTTTCAACGTAATCTCCTTTTAGCTCCACACACTTTTCCCAGCGATGTTTAATAAGTTCGATACCCTTTTTATAATAAGAATCGTCAAAGTCCTCAAAACAGCCATTAACTGCCAACGTAACCTCTTCATTGATGGAAAATCTTTGACCACCGAGCCATTTTTTCAAGTCTGGGAACAGAAAATAATCCGAGGGAGCTAAATCTGGCGAATAGGGTGCATGAGGTAGCAATTCAAACTTCAATTCATTAATTTTGGCCATTGCAATAACGGATGTGTTAGCTGGTGCATTGTCTTGATGAAACAACACTTTCTTCTTAGCCAAATGCGGCCGTTTTTGCTTGATTTCTTTGCTCAAACGTTGCAATAAGTTCGCATAATACTCGCCGTTGATAGTTTTTCCTTTTGCAAGATAGTCAATGGAAATTATCCCACGCGCATCCCAAAAATCCGACGCCATGACCTTGCCTGCAGATGGAACGGTCTTTGCCTTCTTTCGAGCCGGTTCTCCCTTTTCAGTCCATTGTTTTGATTGTAATTTTGTTTCGGGTGTGTAGTGATGGACCCATGTTTCATCCATGGTTATGAAACGGCGCAAAAATTCGGCTTTATTTCTTTGAAACCTTGCCAAACACTCGATGGAAACATCTTCACGGCGCTGTTTTTGTTCCATTGTGAGCAAACGCGGCACCCATCTTGCGCACAGCTTTCTCATGTCCAAATTTTCAGTTAATATGCGATGTACCGCACTTTTTGAAATGCCTACTATGTCTGCTAGCTCGCGCACTTTCAGTCGACGATCATCCATTACCGCTTTGTGGATTATCTTCAACATTTCTGGAGTCGTCACCTCATTTGATCGAACACTGCAATGCTCGTCTTCGCAGGTCGTACGGCCTCGTTTGAACTCTGCTACCCAATATTTCACTGTTGATAACGAAGGAGCAGTCTCACCCAGAGTAGAATCTAGTTCAGCTTTTATATGGGTTGGGCTAAGGCCTTTCAAATAAAAGTATTGTATCACATAACGATGACCAATTTTTTCCATGTTTACAAATTCACTTGAAACGTTTACTGTTGATGGCTGCCAAACAAATACTAAACAACATGGCGTCTTCAAACTTGACACATATGCTGTCTAGATTGTGTAGTTTCTAATACAATGGTATTATTCAAGCAACTACCGCCATCTCTAGGTCAGGCCAGGTACTTCTGGGACCATCCTCGTAAAAAATCCAGCCTTTGGCCAATTTTCTCATACTATAGGATTTTCTATAAAATTGTTATATCCGTCAACCGGTTGCACCCCTACGTGCAACCCTCAGTAGTCAGAGACTTGTGCGAGCTAGGGGAAGACGTAGCCTTTACCTTTTAATACGTGTGATGCCATGCACGAGACCGGTAACAAGGCTGAGATTCGAACTCATGCTTTTTGGCTTATGAAGCGGGAACTGAACACGCATGCCACCGCGGCCCATACAAGAACAAAAATACTTTGTAATACTTCCTGTCACAACCACCAAATGTTAATTGAAAGCAAGTAACTATTCTGAATAAATATTTTTCATGATGAGTACACTTCCACAAAAAATTATAATATAAACAGTAATTAAATACACAAGTGGAGGTAATTTTTTGATAATTTTAACAAGTTGCACTAATCTTTGTTTCTATAGAAATCTCACAAGTGTTAAATTCAGTATAAACACCTTCGTGTTTTTTTTCGTTCATATTCCATTAAAATTATCCAAGAAATTTAATATTACTATTACATTGTATAATGGACCTGCTTCTGTCTTTGTTTGAGTAAATAGATAAAAATAAATTATCTCAAGTCTTGGTTAGTAGGTACGTAGAAATGGTATCTTTGCTGCTTTCTTGCAACTTTCCGATATTGCAAATTATGTTTAAACACAAAAGTTTTAGGATTTTAGAATCTATTAGGTACAATAAAGAAAAACCGTTTTCGAGGTATGGAATTTTTAAAATTACTTTTTTTCTGAAATCACTCCTATGCCTACTTTCTCAGAGCAATTTCAAACCCCGAAATATGCTAATATGGTATTAAGCAACGAACTTTCTTGGATAGAAAACGGCCCAGGAAAATGTTTGCCAACCTAGGCCGTCAAAATCCGTTTCTACTGGTTTTTTATACTGTGCATTCCATTTAAAACGAGCCACCCTGAATAGTATACAGGGGGACACACACTGACACCTCTTATAAGGATGATGGAAACACATCGTTTCAATTATTTTAACATTATGTTCAGGTGAAACCATCGTCAGTTAATTCTTATGAATTGTTGAATGATGTTCATTTCTTGGTGTGAAATTTTCTTACCGAACCCCCCGCGTGCTTGAATTAATTGCAGAAAGTTAATTTTTTTAAAAATTCATGTACTCGAAAAATTTCCGGAAATAATTCAAGCACTTGGGAGATTATAAGTGATTATTTCCCTCATCTGTCAGAATGTATGTACCCACGATAAATGTTGTTCAATTAATAGCACACAATAGCAAACGAAAATAATTCCAAATCAGGAATCAAACACACGAAATAAAGTTAAAGGATAAAAGGGATTCGTTAAAATAATTGAAACGATGTGTTTCCATCATCCTTATGAGATGTGTCAGTAAAAATGAGCTACTAAAAATTGTCCGAGTGGATAACTCGAAAACGGCTAGGAATATCCTCAGGGATGTACATACAAAAAATATTCGCCTCTCAATTCTATATCACATGGTCGATAAATATACAGAGTGTTCCATTTGAAGAACTCGAGAAAATTTAATTCAAAAACTTCCGAATTGAAAAATAATTTTCAGTCATCCTGTATAATTTTTAGGAATGACAATGATTCAGAAATATCACTCATATGGCTGACGAATAGGATTATAATCATGACCTCCTGCATTCCTTAATCTTGAGAACGGTGGTTTTTTCGGTATGCATCTGCAGATAGCATTATTTTGACAAAAAAATTATACCTCCCAAGTGGTTGGATGAAGGATAAAGGATATTGGAGACCACTATAATGCTTGAAAAAATGGATTGAAGTACATAGCATTCCATTTGAAAAAAATGCAATTGACCCTGTAGATTTTCCTTGGTTCACCCTGTATATCCGACAATAATTTCTAGATATAGACACACTTATGTTGCAATTTGTACAATTATTAAACATAGGCTGAACTCCTCTTGAAAAGTTATTCTCTTTGTCAAATCTAAATTTATCTGTTATGTTACCTGTTTTCTGTTTTTGCTGTTTTCTTCAGTGATTTTCAAAAGTTTCATAGACATGTATAAAAAAGATAAAGTTCATTGCAAAACCTCGAAATATGCATGTCGGCAGAGGGTTATTGCAATTGAGTCTTCTTGGAAGAACGTTGGACAAATATCTCTCAGATGTAGTTCAATGTCCGTCATGGTATTAGCCAGGGAGGTAGTTGTTCTTTATCCAATGTTTGCCTCATTTTTACACAACTTTGTTGGAATTATTTCCTTATATCAGCTAATTGACGAGTATGAGAGTATATGAGAGTTCTAATTGTTAGGTACAAAAATCAAAAGATTGTGTTAAAATATTGTAATAATTTAAACAAATATGCCTGGCCTTATCAAAACTTCAATTTTTTTTACTGTAAGTTTTCTGGTCCACAGAGACAGAGAGAGTTTTAGCTTCGGATTTCATCTTGATGGGAATATGTACTTAAGTGAAATATTATGTTGTATGCGATATACTTCATACAATTATAATCAATACGTCAAAATTGTTTTCTTATTATTATTAAATTACTGCTGAATAGCAAAATATAAAAAAACAAACAATAAAAGTCAATAAATATGACAAACAAGCAAATTCTAATTCAAATTTTATTAATACTAACCTGCTCCAGAAGAAAACCAACTCCCATATCAAATATCCTGATAATCATCAATGATTATGAAAATAATTCAAAAATGATGTAAAATCCTATTTCTTTTCATTTGCGCAAGTCGAAGTTACGCACTGCGATTTTCAAATGATCGGGTTGGATTACTTGATTTGAAATCTATTTCGCTATACTGTGATTTGTGAGGTTAAGTGAGTTTCGATCATGAAAAATTGATTTGTTCACTTCGGGAATAGTTCATTATATAATTATTTACTCGGGAAATGCTGAAATAACAACAGTACCTTGTTTCTTTTTTGTGGTGTGGTGTCTGCAACTCAGCATATATTCTTGGATAATTTGCTCTTTTCCATGTAAGTAATTTTCGTATTGATCTTTGATATGAGTTGTTTCTTTCTCCTGATAATGTTTTATTAGTTGTTTTTGGGTAAAATTCCGTTAACTCATAGAGACGAGCGATCAAAACAATTTTTTTTTGGATCTCTTGAACATTAAATCTCAATACCATTTGTGACGGTCACAAGTAATTTCGGAAATATCGTCCTATTTTGGAGTGATGACTGGCCTTTTCTAGCACACACTCCTACCGCGAAAAAAACACTCCTTATATATACTAGCACAATGTACACACCCTTTTTCACCCCTTTTGCACTATTTTCTCATTAAAAACGGCTTTGATTATACTCAAATTAAACCTTCAAAAACAACAATTCGATGAAAAATGTTTGGTGAATTTATTCATGTCAGATTGGTTCCCTTTGGATATCTGCAATTAGCATGGCCACCTTTTCGATCAATTCAACAATAAAAAAGCGACGTTGTCAGTTCTTTTTAAATTTCTACAAACCAAGTAAAATTTTCATTTGTATCGTGATACTTTTTTTTAAAATATCGATGATTCTAGCCAATGTTGTGCCAGTATACCAAAATCTTCTTAGAAAATAAAGAATTTTGTGCACGAACAATAAAATGATTGGCGATGGAAGGAAGACATGTGGAGATTCAAGTATTCAGTGATTGATTATTCAGGTTTCTGAACGTTTTTCTAATTTAGTTATTATTTATGTTTCAAACATACTTATGTAAATTAGGATTACCCTTCAAGGTAACACAATGATAAGAGATTGTAAAATTACAGATTTGTATTACGTACTTAATTGCTTAGCATTCATCAATTCAGTCAATTATTTTTTGTCATTAAATTATACTGATAAACATACATACAGAAGGAAATATCAAATTTGCACCAAAAAACTAAAAGAAACTCAAACCATTTTCAACAAACATCGATAATTTAGTTCGAATAATAAATTGTACTAAATTTAGCATTGATCTATAATTATAATAATCATAGTAATATGAGAAAGGCGCCTGAGGTGTGAGTATATGAGATCCTAGCTCTCTTTATGAGGCTAGAACAATGAAAAATCGATTTTTTTTTCAATTTTTTGCGTAGGTTGTTGTGCTTTCAAATCTGAAAATTGATTTCAAATTTAATTAACTTTTCTGAATGAAATTTTCTAATAATGTCGAAAAAAATGATAGTTAATTCTTGATCAGAATTTTTATTTTTTGTTTTCTCCTGTACATCGTTCGAAAATTTCGAATTTTGACAACTCAAATCCAAGTTTCCCGCAATGTACCAATTTTTATTAGGAATTAAATTTTCTGGCAAATGGATGTCTATTGAAAAAGTTTCCCATATGGTGCAAACACACTTGGCATATGCACAGTTGATACTTTCACGTGAACAATTGACTTTTTTCGTATAATAATGTTAAGAAGTATCACTGTCGTAGAATTAAAAATGATTCTACTTCTTCATAACATAATTTAATTGTAACACTATAAATATCAGTTATGGAAGCGATGTGAGAGATTCTATATAGACACTTATCGTATTATTTTTACGAAAATTATCTGCAGCGATATTTGTTGTTATATAAATAAACTTTCAGATTGCTTACCTCTCTAGAATGCCGCAAAAAAATTGACAACTACCTTTCTACAATATTCATTTGGTCGTCCGTTTGAAATTCAGTAAATTATTCCATCTGCAAGAGTTTCATTGAGATCGACACGATCCTACATTCAGTTTTGAAACTATTATGTCGTTAGTCTTGACGAACATTATTCCTTGTAACATTCTTCTACAGAAGGCAAAGCTTCGGAAGTCATTGCTTACAGCCCCTGAAAGTTCAGAAATATATATTATTATATAAAAACTCTTACTTATTTTATTTATTTAATAAAGAAAAAAATTTCCTACACAAATTGCTTAAACTGTGAGACTTTTCAATAAATTTGGAAGTAAAATAATGTCTCGTTGGATATAATGGAAGTCTCCATGAACTCCTACGCTACGATACAGACATCCTTTGAATCCGAACATTTTTTAATAAAGTGTAATTCAATTCGTATAACAATCATCAAAAGATCTTTAATAATTTCACCATAGGCTCACCAAACGAAAAGTCCATTGTATATTTTTAATAGCAAAGTTAACGTTCTGAATTTTTTGCTTCACGCTCGTTCGAAATATTTGAAGATATACAGGAGTGGACTGGGACTGTGCGACTAATTCTTTTTTCGAATCCTCCGTTGATTAGCAGACCTCATTACATTTGTTATATGACCTTAAAAAGAAAATAGCTGAGTATTTGTGTGTTTAGAGCTCGCTACTCGACAAAGAACCGCAGTAATTTATGAAGAGCGGTATAATGACACTTTGTGCTGAAATTCACAAGTCAGAATGACTTTTCTCAATTACTATTTTCGATATAGTCACAAATAGAATTAATTTACCCCTGTACAAAGTTCATATTTTGTGACACTACTCGTATTCAAATGATAAAGTTCAATATTTGATTATTCAAAATTACGTTGTCTTTTCCTAGAAGGAAAAATTAAATTAAATTCTTATGTCGCCAACTTAACTTATGCATTCAATTTCGAAAAGTGAATATAGATTAATACGTAGTAAATATAAAGTAGTTATGTATACAAAGAAACAAAAATGACGAGGTGGACAAATACATTTGTAAGGATAAAAATATTTACATAAAAAAAATTAAATTGATCAGTGGTGTAGACGTCTACTATTTTCTATGTTAAACTTTTCAAATTTTTTATCTTTGAACTTGGTGACAGTTTTATGGTTCACTAAGTTTAATCGACAATTCTAGTCCAAGTTAGAAACAAAAGTTCTATTATTATTGGGTATTAGTCAATATTTTGATCGTGTTGGATAACGATGATCAGATTATTGTGAAAATAGACTAGTTTTTGATAACTTCTTCGAGGAAAAATACATGTCAGATGTAACGCATGTCCTTAAGGGAAAGTAGTTGTTTTCTGTCAGATATTTGTGTCATAAATTAGATTGATTTC